>OZ014462.1:9303535-9491065 GCA_963966035.1 Acleris laterana | reverse complement strand
TAAGCTGCGCCGTCAGCCACAACAGCGCCTGCTTGCTGCACTACCCGACTCTGTGGACTATGCCCGCGCTCAGCGCGTGCTTATCTGTGGCATCCGGAGCCCTCAGTTTGGTCGCAAGCCGAATAGCGCGGGGGGCTATTAGCTAGTAATATAGTCAAGAGCAGAGAAAGCGGGTCATTTTGTTTTGAATTTTCATGGAAAGTGACCCGTTTTCATTGCTTTCGCGTGTAATTTAGTTTTTTTAATAAATTTGTAATTTATTTTTTACTCTTGGTTTTATTTGCCTGTGACAACTAAGGCCGTAGGATCTGACGGATCTCTGTCGTTTGCCCGAAAGTCATTTGCCATAACTCTATCACTTGCCATAATATTCATTCGCCATAAAGGCATTTTTTCTGAAATCGTGAACTAAGTATTCAGAATTGTTATAAAACAAACCTAACAGTAGTGTGTTTTTGCCGGTTCTGGACCAGAGGCGGAGGCGAGGTGGCGAGTTAGTTCGCTATGAGTCGTAGTAGTTCCAAAAAAATCCGCAAGAGGTGTGATACGAATGGGGTGAGGGCGCCACTAGCGCATGTAGGTGAATTAGTTTGCTATGAGTCGTAGTAGTTCTAAAAAAATCCGCAAGAGGTGTGATACGAATGGTGTGAGGGCGCCACTAGCGCATGTAGGTGAATTAGTTTGCTATGAGTCGTAGTAGTTCCAAAAAAATCCGCAGGCGGCGAAATACGGATGGTGTGTGTGTGAAAAGTCGATAAGTGGTTCCATAAAGACCGTAATCGTACTATCAGTATAGTATAGATGGCGCTGCTGAGGTAGTTGTGTATATCGATTGATCTTCATACCTATACCTAAAATTATAACGCTTGCTGCGACTCGCAGTAGTAGTTCCATAAAAATCCGCAAATGGTATGATAGCGCGCTAATAAACATCCTAAGTTTTTTTGTTAACGTACCAGTTCTATAGGTGTGGTATAGAGGGCGTCAGTGAACATGTCAGTTCTATAGGTGCGGCATATCTAGAGGGCGACAATCGGCTAGTTTTTCATTAAATTTACGCTACGCTATGAAAGTAGAAGTTAGAAGGTAAGGCTGCGCGGCAGCGCAGCGGTTAAAGATGGCGGATGATATGAGTATTAACGCAGACTATATTTCGCAGTGTGACATACAAATATAGCTTACTCTAGCTAGGGTCGTGGGGTAATCTCTAACGTTAAAAACTTGTTGATAGCTCTGTAACCGCGTTTTACACAATCAAGCTTATCAATAAATTTGCGCTATGCTAAAGTTAGAAGACGCTGCAGCAGCAGCAGCAGCAGGTAAATGAAAGATGGTATGAGTACAAAACACAGTCTATATGTATTTTCATATCGCAAAAAAGAGAGCTATTTAGCATTACTATTCTTATGAAAATACACCATTTATAATATCATTAAAAATCAAGACTATTTTATTGACAATTGGGTGATATAAAAACATACGTAATTTGAATACAATAATTAAAAATAAAACTTATTTTATTAACAATTAGGTGGAATTACCGGTTCTGGACCAGTGTTTATTTGCGGTTGGTAAACTGTGTTGTGGCGAGTAAATGTATGTGAGTTGTATGGGTGTGGTGTAAAGATAATGTTTCCCCAACTGCATAAAAAGCGATATTTCGGTAATTCAAAAATTCAGAGTAGGTATTGAGTGTGTTCGGTGTATATGTTTTTTTTTGTTTTGGGCATGGGCTATGGATGGGTCGGGGGCCGCCGCCGCCGCCGCCGCCGCCGCCGCCGCCGCCGCCGCCGTTGCAGCTGAAGCCGCCGTTGCTTGTTGTTATGGTGTGTAGGTAGGTATTAAAACCATCGGGTGTTTTGTATGAGGAGTTTGATAAATTATTATATTTAATTGAACGAGTGAGGTCTTAGGATATAGTTAGTTCATAGGTTTATGGATAACACTATCAGCTAATGTAGGCGGTTTCCAGCATTGAAACAACTGAATATTATATATAGTTCATTCAAGTCCTTTGTTCTTAACAGCGGAAATGCGGGGGTTGAGCTAGGTTTCATTATAAATCTAGTTGAGAATAGATTCATTCTAGTCAGTGACCTACGATTAAATAGTACTCTACCAGTATGTTTATTTCAAATTTATTACCTTTAACTATTTTGCTCCAGTTGAAAGCAACCATAGATACCGATGTTAAAAATGTTACATTATCACCTAATAAGGAAGATTATTTACCATCATGCAGCACCCAATCGTGGATTTTAAAACGAGCGAGTGTGATAGACATGAATATAACCATGGACCCTTCATCATCATCAAAATGGTATATCAAGTTTTATATGGGTGAGAGGGGCACTACAGTAACAACTAAAACAGCGATAATACATCAGGATCAGATTATGGACTTACCATTATGTATTGATGGTAATTGGGTTATATTTAAAATGGAAATTCTGAAGGAGCCTACTACTGCTGCAATAAACCTCATCCACCACCGCAATCATCGACGGAGACGTGGAGCTAATATAAAGCAATCTTGGTCGAATAAAGAGTATTATCAAGTGATTCAAGACGATGATGGTATCGAGATAACTGTACGAGTTGCAAAACAAAAAATCACGCCATCTACAGCCGCTAACAACCCCACCACCACCGCCACCACCACCACTACTACCACTGTAAGAGCGCCTACGACTACTTATGATTCCAAAACCACCACCACTGCATTTATTCTACCTATAAGGGAAGCAAAGATTTTGAGTGACAACTGTGAACAATATAAATTTATGTTAGAGCAAGTTATTCATTGGAGTAGTGAAGAGTTGGATCAGTTAGAAATTAATCCGAATGCTGATGAATTTTGTATAACACGCCTTCCCGCCGTGAAGAGACCTACATAGAAATCGAGCACATAAGGTGTTATCTAAAAAGTTCCCATCAAAAGTTGAGGTAAGTTGTTGTCCCCGCATTCTCTTATCAAAAGTAACGTTTCCGCTAGTAACCACATGTATGTAACACGATGTGAGAACGTAAAAATTTGCACACGATTTTATGGAGTATATAAGAACGCAAGCTGTTTGAGTACACATTATATCACCCCCTGTGTAGTAGTGAATAACAACATTTAATTTACAGTGTTAGTGAGTTTGCTAATAATATCTAATTAATTATTTTATAATGTCAGGAACGAATCAATTATCTGCGATTGAACATCTCAACGCAGTGGGTTTAAATCCAACGTCTTGGTTAAAACCCCAGGACTTAAAACTTAATCATCTTTATCCAATTTTAGATTGTTATAAAAAAGGATCAAAATTTAACGATAAAATGCAGATAATTGTAGTATTGTCTGAGGGGATGTTAACTTTACCCTCTAGATTTAGCGATATGGATGACGGATATATTGAAAGTATTAAACAGGGGGTGTCTATCATCTGTCGGGGTCCTAAAAAAAATAGCTGGATCTTTGAGTTTTACCCCTCCACCAGCACTTCCATCAGCAAGTCAATGTAAAAGTATGTAAGTGTTTAACAATTTTTATCTCAACAGAACTATGGACTCTACTACTACTACTACAGCTTGTACATGTAAGCTTTTTTTAACTTGTTTATTAGTAGTATAGTTTTCATTAAGTACTCCCTACCTAACCATCATATAAGTGTGATTATAATAATTGAAAAATATCTCTAAAACACCCCAATTATGTTTTATATGATATAAAGATAAATATATAAAACAGTTTAAATTGTTTAACAGATAATACCAACAACAACAACGAAGATGATGGTGGCGTCGGCAGTAGTAGCAGCATTATCATAGCTACTCCTACAACAATGCTCACCCTACTACAGCAGCAACAACAACAACAACAAAAGCAACAAGAGGCGCAGGTGTTAGATGAGAATAAGGAAAATCTACTCATATGTGAAGAGCAAGCGTATGAGAGCGATGACTCGGATACCTATTTAAAATCATTCCATGAGCGATGTAAAAATAAGTGGATTAATGAGTTCCAAAACAACTCACTAATTAAAAGATGGAAGCTTTCAACACCACTTTACACATTCACCCAAGAAGTGAGTAAACTGCTCAGGCGATTATATATTGAAGGATATCATAATGACGAGAATATTTACCTAAATACTTATAGTGATGTGGGATGAATTAAATGCTGAAATTGAAGAGTTAGTTGGGGATGTTAATGTAAACTATCAAGACTGGATAGTTTTATTAGCTGGAGTGAATTCAGAATTATTCTCACGTGTTGTATTCAACTATAAATCTTTTAACTATTTACTCAATGTTATATTTTGCGTTGTGGGTAATAATATTATATTTTCACATCACTAAATTTATTGTTGTTATGCTGCTATTGCTACTACTATACCACCATTTAAAATAAGGTCATTTAAATCATAAGTTTTTTTATAATCAATTATTTCTTATCGTATATTATATTCATTGTTTTATATAATGCTAGGTTAAGTTTTAAAATTGTATATTTAAAAACGACTAACTGTTGAGTTTCTTGCGGCGCTTCTTCTCAGCAGTGGTCTCTTGCGAAGCGCTGGTAGATTTTTGACGTGTAAAAGTACCCGTGGGCCTACTTACTGAATAAACATCTTTTATCTTTTTTTATCAAACTATTTTGCTTCAATTATATATCAAATAATGTAATCATCTTTGGGTATGACTATTTCATATTGCGATTGTGTGTTTGTGTGCCTCTTTTAAATGTTTTACATACTATTATAATCAAAATGTATATCAAACTATTTTGCTTCAATTATATATCAAATAATGTAATCATCTTTGGGTATGTATATGCGAGTGTATGATTCATAAGTTTTTTCATGTATTATTATAATCAAAGGTATGTCTATTTCATATTGCGATTGTGTGTTTATGTGTCTCTTTCAAATGTTTTACATACTATTATAATCAAAATGTATACCAAACTATTTTGCTTCAATTATATATCAAATAATGTAATCATCTTTGGGTATGTATATGTGAGTGTATGATTCATAAGTTTTTTTCATGTATTATTATAATCAAAGGTATATCTATTTCATATTGCGATTGCGTGTTTATGTGTCTCTTTCAAATGTTTTACATACTATTATAATCAAAATGTATACATATTATACTATTATAATCAAAAATGTTTACCTAAATCATAAGATTTTCTTTTAACCTAATATACTATACATAACTATGCTTTGAAATTATTGTTTTATTTTTTCTCTAGGAGTGTGCGGAACTTATCGTCCTATTTCTGTTTCTCGAGCTTCAACTAATTATAGGAAAAATAGTTTTTTTGTGTAGGGCTAGTAGGAGTTTGAATAAAGTGTTAATGAATAATATGTTAGATTTTGATATATTTGCAAGTAATATTAATACTATTAAAAACAAATTAATTCGATATCTTGTAGGTAAACAATCTTAATTCGTGATAGATCTTTCAGCTGCGGGGTTGAGGTGTTGGTTAGCATAGTCTTAGTTTACAGAAATATTTTGCGACCTATAGTAGTTGAGGTGTTGGTTAGCGTCATAGTCTACAGAAATATTTTGTGATCTGTAGTAGTTGTAACATATTTGCACTGTATAAGTAATAGTTGTAAGTAAGGCTCATTCTTTTTCAATATACTTAATTGCTAAATGTGTGAACCTGTAATTGGCTATATGTTGTTAATCTTATTTCTAAATTTTTGTATAGCTGTTAGTTTTCCAAGGATCTATAAATAAATAAATAAATAAATAAATAAATAAATATTTAATGTAAACGTAATCATTACATAATAATATGAGGAAATAATAAATGGTTGAAAATTGATGAAAGGTATGTTTCATTTAATACAGAAAACGGGTGGTTTCAATACAATGGGATAGAAAAAAAATTGTAAATTTTTATACTTGAAAGTAAGTTCTTTTGCTCACGATTCTAAAATTTTTCATACAAGTCCTGAAAGGGATGGTATGATATGAAAAAGGGGTGGAAAACTATCCTATTGAAACGTTCTGACAACCCTAGAAAACTATCCTATTGAAACGTTCTGACAACCCTGATGATATCCTCTAACCGCATCACAATACTGGTAAAAAATAATTATAATTAAATATTTCTAGTACTTATTATCATTGTAGCCACATCCATTCCACGTTTATGAAACATTCATTCATTACACATTATCATTCGTTTGTGCACTTTATCCAGGGACACACTGTATACTACTCTTATTAAACAATCTTCGTGAACCGCATCATATTAGGTGAGTATAAAATGTGTGAAGTTGTATAACCATATTTTCTCTGCTATAGTGAAAAATATCAGTTACATATCAATTTATTTTCCTTTCCAGCTGTGAAAAGTGATAGTGGAACCACGCCATATTTTAGCGAGTTGCACATATACATATATTATTAAATTATTCTTATAATAATAACTTAAATTTTAAATAAGCGCTTATTTATCAGCAATATGGATAATCTACTCTCATTATGTGAGAAGAAAGTAGTGGAACAATTGTTGATGAATAAACCGCGGAGACATGTTGTTGCATTATCGTTAGCAATTAAAGATATTATGAGGATTGATATTCCAAGAACGCTACAAACACGTCTTATCCGAAAAGTTTTAGAAATATTAGGTCTAATTGAAAAAGAGGGCTCCTTACTTGATGATTGTTTTACTGAAAGCATTCCACATCCGAACTGTAGATTCACATATTTTTGTGGAGAACTTTGGGAGCTGCCTAGTGAAGATAAATTACTATGTGTTGACTGTGATAAGTTATTATTTAATATTATATGGTAATTAATTTAGTATATTCCCACCCCTTTTATTTTTCTAAATTAAATTTAAAACAGCTTAACCTGAATGATTAGATAAAATTGTAAACAGCCTGATTCAGTTCAACAGCTCTGTTTAAACAGCCTGATTCAGTTCAACAGCTCTGTTTAAAACAGCCTGATTCAGTTCAACAGCTCTGTTTAAAACAACCTGATTCAGTTCAACAGCTCTGTTTAAACAGCCTGATTCAGTTCAACAGCTCTGTTTAAACAGCTCTGTTTAAAACAGCCTGATTCAGTTCAACAGCTCTGTTTAAAACAGCCTGATTCAGTTCAACAGCTCTGTTTAAAACAGCCTGATTCAGTTCAACAGCTCTGTTTAAACAGCTCTGTTTAAAACAGCCTGATTCAGTTCAACAGCTCTGTTTAAACAGCCTGATTCAGTTCAACAGCTCTGTTTAAAACAGCCTGATTCAGTTCAACAGCTCTGTTTAAAACAGCCTGATTCAGTTCAACAGCTCTGTTTAAACAGCTCTGTTTAAAACAGCCTGATTCAGTTCAACAGCTCTGTTTAAACAGCCTGATTCAGTTCAACAGCTCTGTTTAAAACAGCCTGATTCAGTTCAACAGCTCTGTTTAAACAGCCTGATTCAGTTCAACAGCTCTGTTTAAAACAGTCTGATTCAGTTAAACAGCTCAGTTCAGTTCAACAGCCTATTATTAATAACAGGTAATAGGGGTGTTTAGATAGAGATCTGTTCTGCTCTGTTCTATACCTATAGTTGAATGGGGTGATGGGGTGGTGGTGTAATAAAAACAATTTATTCATTAAACCATCATGTTTATTTATACTCGCATCTATATTAAGTCCATAAATAAAACATAATACTTATCTATCCGATTATGACCTAATGCTAACGTTTGATGAGGTATGTCGGGGGTGGAGAACCTCTTATCATCATAATTTTTTAAGGCTACCTTATTAACGGATTGAGTATAAATTTCATGATGTCTGCTGCGTATAACACACATGCTCCTATACTGAGGAGGTGCGCCCATTATACAATTATAATAATCCTCGCCAGATACGTTCTTATCAACAACATTTTTTTTAATACCCTTAATTTTCTTAATCACTTCTCCATCAGCTTTTTCTATATAATAACATTTCGACCTTATACCTATAAATTTCGCAATTATCTGACCATTCGCCTCATCTTTCATTTTCCCAATAACTTTTTTATTCACCCTAGGTAGAGAATAGACATTATCACCTTTCATATCGGATGTATCAAATCGATCTTCCAAGTCAGGTTTAATATCATTATAAAAATCATTAGTAATGATATTATAAATAAAAGAATCAGTATCAGTGTATAATAATCGTAAATTATCACCATATTTTGGTAGCATGTAATCATAATGAAAATCATACATGAGGGTTTTACTCAATTCTAGTACTGTGAATCCTGCATAGATGGGCTTATCATACTTTACACTAGATCTCCTCATCTGTACTATTGAAATATTCTCATTAATTATAGAAGAGCTATGAAAATTTAATCGACTAATTAAGGCTCGAGCTCCTAACCGCTTCCCCCAACTCTCCCAACTACTTATAACTCTAACATCAACTCTTTTTTCAACGTTCTCCATAGTTTTACCAAAAACAGCGTTGTTCATCAGTTTATAAAAATCTTTTTCAAATGTATTTTTAGCAGCAGTACGTTTACTAGTATTTAAATCTATATAGCTCTTAAGCCAGGGGCTTTGAGTAAATGCTAAGACACGATGAATTTTTTTCACTTTTAAACCATACTTTATAGCTTGCTGTAAATTTATATAGTGAATTATATAATTACTTTTTCCCTCTAATGTAGCTAATAATTTACACGTTCTACCATCACCTATTGATGGAATCTTATTCTCAGAACAGAAGGGTATGTCGTTGTGAGCGTCATGCAAATGAGTGGGGTATTCTAAATCTACTTCGAGAATGTATCCCGTTGTTACATCATTAGAATGTATTCTCATAACATTTAAATTTTCAACTTCGTTCTCTGAAAGCCAACGGAAATCTCTTATAGGTAGATACTGCGACATAGCCCACCCATATAAATTATTAGCATCTAAATAAACTATATAATTAGAAGGCTTATCTGAATCATAATTCTCCATATATTTATTATTGGCTACCGCAAATTTTTCACAACATTGACTTAATCCTCCCCGTATACCATTTGATATGAATTTTACCATAGAGATGTCTGTGAGGAGCTCCAATTCCACCTTAGTATGTTTTAACATTGCCTGCCAGCTAAGTCCTGGCGCTGTAAAATAATGAGCAGGATCTAATTTATAAGTCTTAAGACAAACCTCACGAAAGTTTTCAAAAACATCAGCTAATAATAGAACATCTGATTTTAAATAAACATCGCTATATTCCCCCAGAGTTTTCACGTTAAAGACGTTCCACATTTTCTGAGCATGGTTATAATCATCAACGGATATACTGCTGTTTGTAAGAGAGCTATAAAACGCCTCCCTAGGAGGTAGCGACTTCTCATCGAGCTTTTCCCAGCAATCAATGTACTCGTATGGGAATATACCTTTACGATGTAGCAAATCCACTTTATCAGAGTCAAAATGTAATGTTATATTATTAAATTGGTTTTTTGATAGGTTTCGCACTAATTTATCTAGCGAAGCTGCCATAAATCTGAAGGAATCTATAAACCTCAGTTCTATTTTCAAGACGGTGTTCTTAATGGTGAATGAGATGAAGCTCTCCTTGTTTTTAGGTATAACATTTATATCATCATACTTTTGTAATGCTCTTGTTATAAAATGCGCGTCATAACCGCTGAAATTATGCATAACTATAGGAATTTTATTAGTTATCCTATAATTCAAGTTACAGTTATAATGCGCTGCCGCCCTGTAAGCACCCGTTAAGTGATCATGATCGCGCACCCTATCACCCCCTAACACACCCCCACAAATATGACAGTTTACAGCTGATTGAAAATCAGCTTGTTGTGTTTCCGTGAGAGGGTGCATGGGTACAATCCTATTTATTTGTTCTATATAGGGTGCTAATTCAATCTCTAGAGATCTTAGAAATTCTTTAACGCAATCTTGTCCGCGGTACATTACAAACTTTGATTGGGTATTGTCATAGGAACACTTGATATAATATCCAAAGCTATACGGCTCATGTAATTGATAGTTGACGGTATACGGGGAGGATTGCTGAGGGAAACAGGTGGATATTGGTTTCAATAAAGCTTCAAAGTCAGCATAAACGACTACCGGTGCTTGCAGCTGATAATGAAAATCTTTAAACTTTAAAATAGCCTCACGGTCGCTAGGTAAAATTGTTTTAATATAGGAGCAATCACGTTTTACATGTTCTTTAAACTTTATATAATCTGAAAATGATATGAGACATCCATCGCAAAACCATATTTGATGATGATGTTTTGAAACCTGAATGCTAATCAGCCTACTTAAATTTTTTATCCAGCAATAATGAGATTTATCCCCCTCCTCAATAAGCAGCAGGTTCACATGACTTTTACGTCTCTCTTTTGTATGGTATATTGGTCCTACAATAGTCGTCTTAGTCTCCTCACTACTAATCTCATAAACATTAATGCTTATATTATTCAAAACTTCAAACTTTTTTATATCTGATAAAGTCATAGAACGTTCAATACCTATCGTATTTAATACCTCCTCATAACGTGGGTATGACGTCACACGATCGTTATGCGTCTCCACAGGATATAGAGCACTTGTCACCGCCCAAAAGAAACATGCATCATCATCAGTATTCTTTACATTTACACATGCTTTTCTCACTTGCACCCACTTTGGTAGCGGAATATAAGACGATCCCTTGAGGGGGCTAAACTTGTTAATGTGCACTTCAAGATATAACACTTCAGTTATAGCCCAACCGCTGTCTCTCTCCTGAAAGTCATCAGCTTTTACACAAATTTCTTCAATAAATGAATCATATATCTCGCTCATATTATCAGTGTTATCACCATCATCACCGTCATCTAACCGGATCACCTTATTCTTAGTGTTGAAGGACTTTATCTCCTCAACCTCCCGCTCCTCATTATTGTTATCATCACCACCATCTATGTTTATCTTCAACCATTTAGTATATTTCGCGAATAACATCAAGTTTACCTTGACAGCGCTCCTCATTTCTAATATTTTTCCCTCAATGAGATTAACAACCCGCTGACTCACATCCTGCATAAAATCTTTAGGGGTTAGATGTTTATCCTTAGTGTACAGTCTATATGAGATTATTCGGCTTTTAAAAGCTGATGCTATTATCTCTGTCTTTTCATCATGCATCTCGCAACTCTGTTTTTGTTTATGCATAAAGCTCTTTTGATGATTATGTAAAGATAATACGTCTATATTACACAATTCACATCTCTGCTTTTTAGTAGCTGGTTCATCATCAATGTCACCATCATTATCACCGCCACCGACTCGGCGGCGCTTCTCCATCCTCTTAATAGGTATCGATCGACATGTTGATAAATGACGGTTAAAGTTGTCTTGTCTCGTATAAGTTTTATCACATTTAGAACACTTTAGCTTTGATTTCAAACCTCTTCCTCCTCCTCCTCCTCCTCCTCCTACATGTTTCTTACAATGTGACTTATGACGTCGTACACTATCCACCCGCGTAAATTGTTGATTACAATATTCACATACAAACATTTTTAAAAATAAATTTGAGGTGTAAAAGTGAAGAGGTGTTATCGCGGTGAGAAGTCCTTGCTAACTGAGGTGGCAATAATGGTATTACTATTATAATAGTACATCAAATTAAGGAATGTTCAAAAGCATCGCAATTGCATGGTTAGCAAAACGATTGTATGAGTTAAAGTATGACTAATGTCATCTAACGATAATCAGAGTAACTTATATCGTAAAGGTATGATTATATTGTTTACTAACATCATCTAACTATAAACAGAATTAACTTACATCGTTTAATCATTTTAATCATTTTAATCATTTTAATAATTTTAATCATTTTAATCATTTTAATCATTCACTTCATGGAAATGTCCCTCTCCTATAATATTGTATGAATAGATTAACCTGTGCGGTTGTTGGGGTTAGAATAGCACCACTCCATATCTCCCCGCGGATGTCGTATGATGAGACGACTAAGGGAATAAAGATTAGTAAAACATCGTAGCGAAAAAAAAATTTATGTGGTAAGGATGAAAAGAGATACATTCTACAAAATGGCATCAAAACCCTAACATGGGGTCATTATAAAATACCTACTAGTTGATTAATTAATAAAACAATATTATTAAACTGCTTTTTTTTATTTACACATACAAACACTTTTTATTTATATATCCACAAATACGAACATTCGAAGACCTTGGGTAGGATTAGTGCACTCACATATCCACAAATATGAACATTCGAAGACCTTGGATAGGATTAGTGCACTCACATATCCATATCTCACCATTACGATATAACATTGTTTTCTGTTGTATCGGCACGCTGAGGAAGGTTCTCAACCCAGCCTCCTCTAATACATCACTCAGCATCCCCTCCGCACAGTAACTTGAGTGAAGCACTGAGCAATTCAATGTATCCAGCTCTTCAGTCAATCTCACTCGGAGCTTCTCCCGCGCCATATCCCATTTAGCTCTGTCTTCTTCGAAATCTTCATTCGCCGCTATACTTCTTATGAATTTTAAATTTTCGTCGGACATCAGTCCAAAAGATGAATTATATTCCACCCCCTTGTTCTCTAACCATAGGCTTAAACATAAATCCACCAGACGTTCCATTTTAATTTTTTATTAATTTATTGATTGAGATGAGCACAACGTGAGCACGCTGTAGCGAGTCAAGCGAGTGTATAAATAACAAAATTATAATAGCTAATAAAGTTATCATTATAATAGAGAGGAAATTCATACATATTGCAAAACCACGACGCTGATAAACACTGATTATAACATCACTCGTTCAATTAAATATAATAATTAATAATTTATCAAACTCCTCATACAAAACACCCGATGGTTTTAATACCTACCTACCTACCTACCTACCTACCTACCTACCTACCTACACACCATAACAACAAGCAACGGCGGCTTCAGCTGCAACGGCGGCGGCGGCGGCGGCGGCGGCGGCGGCGGCGGCGGCGGCCCCCGACCCATCCATAGCCCATGCCCAAAACAAAAAAAAACATATACACCGAACACACTCAATACCTACTCTGAATTTTTGAATTACCGAAATATCGCTTTTTATGCAGTTGGGGAAACATTATCTTTACACCACACCCATACAACTCACATACATTTACTCGCCACAACACAGTTTACCAACCGCAAATAAACACTGGTCCAGAACCGGTAATTCCACCTAATTGTTAATAAAATAAGTTTTATTTTTAATTATTGTATTCAAATTACGTATGTTTTTATATCACCCAATTGTCAATAAAATAGTCTTGATTTTTAATGATATTATAAATGGTGTATTTTCATAAGAATAGTAATGCTAAATAGCTCTCTTTTTTGCGATATGAAAATACATATAGACTGTGTTTTGTACTCATACCATCTTTCATTTACCTGCTGCTGCTGCTGCTGCAGCGTCTTCTAACTTTAGCATAGCGCAAATTTATTGATAAGCTTGATTGTGTAAAACGCGGTTACAGAGCTATCAACAAGTTTTTAACGTTAGAGATTACCCCACGACCCTAGCTAGAGTAAGCTATATTTGTATGTCACACTGCGAAATATAGTCTGCGTTAATACTCATATCATCCGCCATCTTTAACCGCTGCGCTGCCGCGCAGCCTTACCTTCTAACTTCTACTTTCATAGCGTAGCGTAAATTTAATGAAAAACTAGCCGATTGTCGCCCTCTAGATATGCCGCACCTATAGAACTGACATGTTCACTGACGCCCTCTATACCACACCTATAGAACTGGTACGTTAACAAAAAAACTTAGGATGTTTATTAGCGCGCTATCATACCATTTGCGGATTTTTATGGAACTACTACTGCGAGTCGCAGCAAGCGTTATAATTTTAGGTATAGGTATGAAGATCAATCGATATACACAACTACCTCAGCAGCGCCATCTATACTATACTGATAGTACGATTACGGTCTTTATGGAACCACTTATCGACTTTTCACACACACACCATCCGTATTTCGCCGCCTGCGGATTTTTTTGGAACTACTACGACTCATAGCAAACTAATTCACCTACATGCGCTAGTGGCGCCCTCACACCATTCGTATCACACCTCTTGCGGATTTTTTTAGAACTACTACGACTCATAGCAAACTAATTCACCTACATGCGCTAGTGGCGCCCTCACCCCATTCGTATCACACCTCTTGCGGATTTTTTTGGAACTACTACGACTCATAGCGAACTAACTCGCCACCTCGCCTCCGCCTCTGGTCCAGAACCGGCAAAAACACACTACTTATCAAGTAGGTAAAGGTGCTCTAACACCATCACGGCCTTTGTCCAACCATTCATTCACTCTGAATGAGTTGACAAATGAATTCCCGTTCTTTCGCCTTTGTTTCGTTCATAATGGAGTCCCCACGGATTAACGGCATGCCCTTAAATGGAGGGCGTTTTAAAATGCCTCTGAAAGAGCAATCAGAGGTCATACGTGTTTATAAAGGATTTAAACGGATTTTGTTTTCCTGTTGACGTTGTAGGAAAGTTTACAGCTGGAAAAATAATGTGAGCGTCGTACTAAGTAACAATAATTGACTTTATTTTCACGCTGGTAATAGTACATTATTGCAGAGGCCGTGAAGTGAGGGATTTAAGGACGAGTTTGGGGTAGACGGCCGAGTCGTAGACGAGGTCAGATAAAACGAGTACGTCAATCTATGTTCCGGCCGAGGATTGTATAGGTATACCCTTACAATTTAGAAAAAGGTTAGACAAAAAAGGTTAACTTAGTTTGTATGTCCAGGTGAGGGTAGTAGTCGAATGCGCAAACAGAACCTGCGGCGTGGAGGGAGTATCGCTGAGTTTAAAGAGGTTATTCTTTAACCTACCGCCAAGCATTAGTGTTCGCGTTGTTGTGATCCAGTGTGGTGATAACACCACCGGTAAAACTACTAGCATAGAGGCATTTCATCTAAGTCTTAATGAGTTGGCAACGCATTTGCGTTCTTATAATTGCAATCTCAACAGGTAGCCTGTGTGTTCGTCTACCCCATGTCATAAAAGAATGTAAAAAAAATTAGTTTCCACTTTAACCCTTAATTTGGTAAATATAAAAAAGTCGTGATCTCAAACTATTTTTGATTATGATGAGTTTATAGAGGTTATTCTTTAACCTACCGCCAAGCATTAGTGTTCGCGTTGTTGTGATCCAGTGTGGTGATAACACTACTAGCATAGAGGCATTTCATCTAAGTCTTAATGAGTTGGCAACGCATTTGCGTTCTTATAATTGCAATCTCAACAGGTAGCCTGTGTGTTCGTCTACCCCATGTCATAAAAGAATATAAAAAAAATTAGTTTCCACTTTAACCCTTAATTTGGTAAATATAAAAAAGTCGTGATCTCAAACTATTTTTGATTATGAACAATACAATACAATGTGAAAAACAATATCATGACACATTGGAAATGTATAACTATTATTAATCAATAGAGATTAGGGCAAAAACGTTAACCCCTTCACAGAGAGGGCAAGAAAACCTGACGAGAGCAATTCCCGGGCTCGACCCTTGTTAAAGACAATACGCTAATGCGTGAACATCGTGGAATCCTTGGAATTTCTTCGCTTTAATTAATTTTCAGCTGACCAACCACTAATTATACACTCGCAAGCATAATAACGTGATCATTGTGGTGAAGCTCTTTACGGAACGACCCGTTATTTTGTAAGCCAGTGTACGCAAGGTGTTGTCAGGTGTGAGATTGGAATTTAATCCCAAAATATTCTAACACGGGGAATATTTCCCTCATTAAAAAGTTATACTTTTGGGTTCCGCATAATTAATTTTTGGTGATTTTCATGTTAGTAAAAATGTTTCAATATGGGTAAAAATCAAAATAAATGTCCAGTTAAAGAGAGTTTTGTCACCGTCACGAAACTGTTGGTTAACGTCAAACATACGTCAATTGTAATGAAATTGTAAGTTAGACATCATTTAAGTGACATTTAAATAGCGTCCTTATGTACATTTATTTAGATTTTTACCCATATAACTTTATTGTCTGTCTGTCTGTCAAGACAAAAATGGTCTCTGAAACAGCTAAAGCTACCGGGCCGAATTTTGGAGTATTTGTAGTATTCATACGCATACTTCTGTTCGGTTTACAAATTCGCGGCAAAACGGCAAAACCGATTTTAATGAAATTTGTTAAGAACCATACCGATTAAACTAGCTATCATTAAAAACGCTACCAAATCAGTCGTTCGATTTTTAAACTACAATACCACAGACGAACAGATACACTCATTAAACTTACCACCCCTCTTTTTTGTGGGGGGTTACATAGGGACATTTTTTTTTTATTTTTTTTTATGGCATCGAGTAGACAAACGAGCACACAGGCCACCTGATGGTAAGTGGAAACTGTGACCCATAGACATTCGCAATCACAAGACTGCAATGCAATCCTAAGACTGCAAATGCGTTGCCAACCCTGAGGCTAAGATGGAATGCCTCTATGCTAGTCATTTCACCGGCTGTCTTATCCCCAAACCGGAACACAACAATGCGAACACTGCTGTTTGGCGGTAGGTTAATGGATAAGATGGTGGTAGCGATCCGGACGGACCCTGCACAAGGTCCTACCACCCGCAAAAGCATCTATTATTCAATTCCCATTCCCCCGGACAACAGCTTTCATAATTATTAAAATAATCGAACCAACAGAGACATTTCAAATGGAACCGAATTCAATTCAGCGCCGACATTTTTCCCTTAATTATTTCTATTTTTAGATCCTCTTGGGCCCTGGATTATGGGTGCGTGACGTCGACGACGCGTGACCGTCACGATTTTAATGGAATAACCTTCTATCGGTTTTTATTTATCGCATATATTTAGCTCAATATTTCAACGACGAATTTTATTGCATCAGACACAGCTATAAAAAAAAGAGATTCCTTACATTTATTTAATCGTATGGCGATCTGTAGAATAGGAGAATACATAGATTTTTAGTAGGGTAAAGTCACCAGTCAGTGGTCAGCCAGAGATCTGTAGTCGGCCTCTGCCTATACTTTTCATGAGTGGGAAGAGTACGAAAGATGTATTTCTCACTCTTCGCACTCATATAACGTCGACTAATGGTCTCTGGCTGCCACTGGTGACTTTACCCTATCTATGTGATATTTTTATAGTAGCGCCCATTTTGTAGAAAGTGTTTTCACACGTACAGTACATTGACGACTTTTCGTCTTTAATGACGCTAAAATTTCTCAAAATAAATTGTGTTTTTAAATAAATCCTTTAAATTGTAGCTTAAGACAGTGCTGCCAGCAAAGCGGCTCGTACAAAAACTTTTTTAATCAATTGGCAACACCAACACCATCTGCATTAAGCAATACAGAGCTGTATAACACCGCGCTAAAGTACAATTTAACTTGGTGCATAACTTGAGATGTTTTCTCTCAGATATAGGAAGTTTTACGAAAGTTTGGAAGCCTGAATGCAGATTGATTTTCTTTTATTTTGTAGGAAATAAAGTTTTCTACGTAAAAGTTTAGGATAGTGCGGATTAAAGAAAAGGAATTCCAGGATTCATTCCTGGAAGATTGTTGAGACAGAATTCTTTCTAACCGACTGCTAAAAATGGAACGTTGTTTTTTAACCAAGGGTTAAACATAATAAATAAATAAAATTAAATAAATATCAGGGGACAATGTCACACCAATCGACCTAGTCCCAAACTAAGCTCAAGGCTTGTATTATGGGTACCAGTCTAGACCACGATATAAATACTTATATAGAGAAATATATACTTAATTATATAGAAAACATCCATGACTCAAGAACAAATATTCGCGCTCATCACACTAATATCTGCCCTTACCGGGATTTGAACCCAGGACCGCTAGCTTCGTAGGCAGGGTCACTACCAACTAGCGCGCTTTTGTCATGCTATTATGGAGAAAATGTGGGATCGTAGAGATAAGTGGTAGACGTAAACACAGTAAGGATCTTCAATGACTTCTACTATTTATGGCTTCTGCATAGTTGAAAGTAAATTTATACATTTGATGCGCACGGGCCGCAGGCCTAGGCTGCCGAACAAAATTTAAACTCCAGTAAGTGAACACAAACACCACCTTAACATGGTCTCCAGCCTTGAGTAGCTGTGAGGAGATGGCGTCCAAGTTATGGTGGTAGATTTGTGCACTTACTGCTTTTTAATTTTGCACGGCAGTAGCGACTGCAGCAATTATAAAAAACAAAGCAGCCGGTGTTCCATAGAAGTCTGTTAGTCTAAAATTTAAATAATTAAAAAAGGTAATTTAAAAAGGTAAAGTGCAATAAGGTATATTTTCATATTACGACCTTATTTCACTACATTATCGTATAGACAACGTTATGATAACTCTTTTTTACTTGACAGTAATGGCGGCCGAGTAAACAGTGTCACTCGCATGTACGAGTATGTATGTATGTATGTAAACACTTTATTGTACAAAAGAAAAACCATAACAATACAATTAATATAGAAATATGTACAAAGGCGAACTTATCCCTTTAAGGTATCTCTTCCAGCTAACCCTTGAGAGATTGAGAAGAGTGAACGGTACTCGTTACTTTAATATGAAAAATGGCGGATTTAGAAGTATTTTGAATTGGTCAGCTTTATGAGGAAAATAAGATATTTATTTCAAAGAAAAATTAATGTTAATTTTTTTTTTTTTTTTTTTATTTATTGTACAACAAAAATACATTTTACATTTAAATGAACACCTCATAAACCACTTAATTATAAATAAAATTAAAATATTTATAAAGGTTATTTATGTACCTACTTAACTAGTTTACGGACCATGCTCAGTGTAGGGTTCCGAAGCCGTTACCACAAACAAATTAGACCTCGCGACACACTTAACTTGGCCGTTGGAAAACTGTAATGCCCATACATCGACATAGGTCGCGGTCAGTTTACCAATACCGCAAATAAGTTTTCGGTAGGTATAAACATTTAAACCGTTTGTAACTCAAGAACCAATGAAGTCTACTTAGTCGTGATAGTTTTCCTATGAAATGGATTATATGTGCTTTAATTTGAGATATTTTTCAGATTTTTAGTATTTGTAGTTTTGGCTGTAGGGGGGGGGGACAATTGACTCTAACAAAAATTTGCCCTTTAAAACTTAATATTTCTTAAACGGATCTCTTTATTTTTATTTTATTTTATTTATTAAGGATATCAACAGCACATTACAAATCATGTAAACAGTAAATTTAACAAGACAATAGTGCCAATTACAGACATCCACCTATGAGCTATGAATAAAGAACGAACAACAACTACCAGATACATGCAAGTAGTTTACAAATTTGTAGGTAAATAAAGACTATCGTTACAGCTACATACAGATGCGAGTGTATGTGTGTGTATGAGTGTGTAGGCGAGGGCGGGTGTGTGTGTGTGTGTGTGTGTGTGTGTGTGTGTGTGTGTGTGTGTGTGTGTGTGTGAGTGAAGAGACTCAAGAACGGAAACTATTAACTACTGCTGATTTGAATGATGTTTTGGACAGGAAAAATAGATCCAAATGGTTAAACTTTTTGTTATACAAATTGGCCAAACGTAACATTGGGGAATTTAAGGCATATTTGGTATGAACGAAAGGGACGTGAAACAATATACTGTTAGAGTGACGAGTACGAAAGGTTGGCGTATTAAAAGTAAGTTCCGCAGTAAGCGCTGGATTGTCTAAGCGGGCATTGGCAATGTCATGCAGCAGGCTCATGTCCGACAGTTGCCGACGCTCGAGCAAGCTAAACAGGCCATACCGCTTGCAAGCTGACTCGTAACTGAGGTTCCTCTCTCTTGATATAAAGTTAAGATGTCTAATAAAAATTCGTTGGATACGTTCAACCATTTCAATATATCGACGCTTGAAAGGCGAAATGGGATAAGCGACCAAATAGTAACTTTACAGGAGAGCCCAAAAACGGCACAGATTTTTGAAAAAAAATCACTATAATTTATTTTGTAAGACGATTTTCAAAATTCAACTTTGTACATGATCATGATGGTGTTTTCTATATACTGTGCTCAATAAATTACCCACAAAGGTATTATTTTAGGATTTAGTGTAGCTTACGCAAATTGATCTCAAAAACTGCAGGAGGTAAAATTATTTAACCAAAAATTGTGGTGAAAAATGAATCAAGTAAAAATGTCTAACCGGAAAAAGATTCGAAAGATAATTAGGAAAAACTATCTAACCGCAAAACATTTCAAATTTAAGAACAATGTTAGATTATATAAGAGTCATTTTTAGCCAGAAATTAAATCAAGACAAATAATCTAACTGCTATGAGCGACAATTTTAAACTTCAAAATATTTTATCTAAGCTAAAATTTAACCCTCATAATTAATTCTTTACTAATAAATCACCACCAAAATTCAAGATATTGATGAAAAAAGTAAATAAAACAACTGTTACGAATGTTAATGGGTCTTTAATAAAAATAAACTGAAAAAATCCAAATGACTAAACAAATATAGGTACTTCACCTATTTGAAATAAAAATAAATAAATAAAGTTACTAAACAATTATCAGAGATCAAAAAAAGTTACAGTAAAACTATTTGTCGACAAAAAAAATTGTACTAAAAACTCTAATACTTAGAGTAACTTTAGAATTAGCGACAGTAAGTAGTTTAAAAATTATTGTAGGTAAAAAAGGATAAGCGACATTACTCTCGAAACTCATATCAAGTAAAAGGCTATAACCTACAATAGTGCGGATAAAGACGTTTAGGTTATTTGATCTAAGCCATTTTTTGTATTTCTGTAGATATAGGTAAAATGATATAAAGGAAATAAAAATACGTTTTACGATGAAGTAATAAAATATAACCGACACATAAAAAGAAAGTTGTAAAAAAGACAAACAGTCTAAGTAACCTTTTGTAAAAAAACATTTTATCTAATCTCCAATATTCAAAAACCTGTAAAAAAGAAGTCGCTTAGTAACAAAAATAGATCGGTGTTTCTAAAAATCACCGATGGGATAAGCGACACAAAAGTCGTCATACGGGCACGAGACCCGGCTCATGCGACGCAGAAAAATCTGCTGATTTTAACGATGCATACAGGGTTATTGGTAAGTCGACCTATTCCCGTTAGGAGGCGATAGGGGTGACCATTTGCGATAATTTTGATCCCCATATGCATTATGCAAAAGTGAACCATTTTTGAGTTATCGCGTTTTTTAGTTTTTTTTTAAATTAGTCAGAAATTCAACTTGAAAAATTTATTACAAAAAAAGTATCAAATTAAATCTATTTTTTATTTCTGATTTACAAAATCAATTAAACACTGGTTATTTCTCAATATTAAAACAGTAATTATCGGTCCAAATTTAAAAAAGCGAGACGGTAAACGAAATTTTTTCAATATTTTTTTGCGATCGCTTTCCACTAAAATGCCTTACAAACAAAAAAAACGCTATAAAACTTGGCTTGCAGAATATTTTAAAAACTTAACTGTTTTCTTAGCTTTCCAAAAATGCATAACAACTAGGAACTTATTTATAAAAAAAACTGAAAAAAATCATCACAAAGGAAGCGGGCGGAAATTCATATTCGAACTAAACTAAATTTTAGTTTAGAAGTTCTGACTCAGAAATGCAACTTCAAACATTAAAATAAAAATAAATACCAAATTTAAGTCAACTTTTTTTATTTGCTTTTGTACAAGATGAAATTGTTGTTCTTATGCAATATTAAAAAAAATATTATCTGTACACGTTTGAGAATGCGAGGCCGAAAACTAAAAAATACATTTTTTTTTTATCAAACTCCAACATAAATTACACGAAAACAGAAAAAATTACCAATACATTTGGCGTGCAGATAACACATAAAAAATTGACGTTTTTCCAGCTTTCTAACGAGCTATTAAAACTAATATAATTTTTGTTAAAGATTGCTTGAAAAAATTGATCACAAAGAAAGTAACAAGGAAGTCACGTCCGAACATAACTTAAAATTAACTAACTACATACATACATACATAAACTCACGCCTTCATTCCCAAAGTGGGGTAGGCAGAGCTAAAGAATTACCAACAACTAACTAAATCTATCAAAAGTAACTGTTATACTCGTAAACACAAATAACAACAATAATTTCTGTAAAAAGTAACAAATTTAAAACTAATAAAATAAACAATTAAAATTTAAATAATCAGGATTTTTATAGTTCATTTTCAAAATGGCTACCTCCATTTCTTACGCAGACGCATCCTTTTTCGTAACTGTGACATATGTAGTTAGTTAATTTTAAGTTATGTTCGGACGTGACTTCCTTGTTACTTTCTTTGTGATCAATTTTTTCAAGTAATCTTTAACAAAAATCATATTAGTTTTAATAGCTCGTTAGAAAGCTGGAAAAACGTCAATTTTTTGTGTTATCTGCACGCCAAATGTATTGGTAATTTTTTCTGTTTTCGTGTAATTTATGTTGGAGTTTGATAAAAAAACATGTATTTTTTAGTTTTCGGCCTCGCATTCTCAAACGTGTACAGATAATATTTTTTTAATATTGCATAAGAACAACAATTTCATCTTGTACAAAAGCAAATAAAAAAAGTTGACTTCAATTTGGTATTTTTTTTTATTTTAATGTTTGAAGTTGCATTTCTGAGTCAGAACTTCTAAACTAAAATTTAGTTTAGTTCGAATATGAATTTCCGCCCGCTTCCTTTGTGATGATTTTTTTCAGTTTTTTTTATAAATAAGTTCCTAGTTGTTATGCATTTTTGGAAAGCTAAGAAAACAGTTAAGTTTTTAAAATATTCTGCAAGCCAAGTTTTGTAGCGTTTTTTTGTTTGTAAGGCATTTTAGTGGAAAGCGATCGCAAAAAAATATTGAAAAATTTTCGTTTACCGTCTCGCTTTTTTAAATTTGGACCGATAATTACTGTTTTAATATTGAGAAATAACCAGTGTTTAATTGATTTTGTAAATCAGAAATAAAAAATAGATTTAATTTGATACTTTTTTTGTAATAAATTTTTCAAGTTGAATTTCTGACTAATTTAAAAAAAAACTAAAAAACGCGATAACTCAAAAATGGTTCACTTTTGCATAATGCATATGGGGATCAAAATTATCGCAAATGGTCACCCCTATCACCTCCTTACGGGAATACGTCGAATTACCAATAACCCTGTATAACTCAATATCACAAAAAATGTCGCTTATCCCATTTCGCCTTTCAAGCGTCGATATGTAATGTATTGAGGTGACCAGATTGTGCTGGCATACTCTAGGGTGCTACGAACGTAGGCAGCATACACCACTTTTAAACAAGAGACGTCATTGAATGGTTTACATACGCGCATAACAAAACCCAAGCTTCTGTATGCACGGCTAACCACACTATCAACATGCTTCTCAAACGTAAGCTTAGAGTCGAGGATCAATCCCAAGTCACGTGTTGAGAAGACACGCTCCAATGGATGTCCATCAATGCCATAGACAAAATGGATGGGATGAGGACTACGTGTGAAAGAAATCTGTACACACTTGGATTTATTTATATTAATTCTATTAGCTTTGTAATATTGCGATAATCGATTAAGATCATCTTGAAGCGTTACACAGTCTTCAACCTTATTTATATCAATGAATATTTTTTTGTCATCCGCGAATAAAAGAAATTTAGAACTGCAAAAAACAGTGTAGATGTCATAAAGATAGACTCCATAAAGTAGAGGGCCTAAAACTGACCCTTGGGGAACTCCTGACAGTATAGATATGAAGTTGGATTTGTAACCCCCTAGAATAACTGCTTGTTGCCTATTGGAAATATAAGACTTAATCCATCTGAACAAGTCACCTCTCAGCCCTAAGCGATATAATTTGCGAAGCAGGATGACGTGATCCACCCTGTCAAAGGCTTTCTCGAAGTCAGTGTAGATCACGTCAACCTGCTTGCGCTGATCCATTTTGCGGAGAACATAATTAATGAACTCCACAAGATTGGTAGTCGTAGATCGACACTTGTAAAAACCATGCTGTTGAGGAGGAATGCCTCTGGATAAGACCGGATATATCACCTCATGCACCGTCCTTTCAAAGACTTTGGCAAACACATTTAAAATCGAAATAGGCCGGTAGTTATGAACTTTCGTTTTGGTGCCCTTTTTGAGTATTGGTAAAATGTGTGCCTCCTTCCATTTACAGGGAAATATTCCTGAAGACAAAGATTTATTGAATAATATACTAAGAGGGAGGCAGAGACTTTTCGCGCAGTGTACAATGAAAAAAGACGGTAAGCCGTCACTGCCTGCGCCACTGTTTACATCTAAGCTTTTAAGGCACTTAAGGACAGTATCAGATTTAATTTGAGTTGAGCTAATTATGCTTCCGTCATCACAAAAAGGCGGCGCTAAAGGTTCATCCGGATAAGAGGGAGCTGGAGACTGAAACATAGATTCAAAAAAGTTATTAAATGCATCACAAATACCGGGACCATCTGAGAAAATTATACCATCATGCTCAAGAGACCGAGGATACGAGGACGTCTTGCGTCTAGCTTTAACGAAAGTCCAGAGGCGCCTGGGATCCGATTTAATACTAGATTGAATATTTACAATAAAGTTCTTGTAACATACTTGTTCTATTAGTTTTTGTCTCTTTCGCAACAAGGAAAACTCTGCATAATCACGTGGATTATGATAAAGCTTCCACTTACAATGGGCATTAGTTTTTTCTTTAATAATTTTGATGAGCGCCTTACTATACCATGCAGGGTACCTGTTTTTGTTATTATTTATATATTTCAATGGCACAAATTCCCTGATAGCTTTGGTA
The DNA here is from genome assembly GCA_963966035.1 of Acleris laterana. Lineage (NCBI taxonomy): Eukaryota > Metazoa > Arthropoda > Insecta > Lepidoptera > Tortricidae > Acleris > Acleris laterana. Next base: position 9,466,172 of record OZ014462.1, on the reverse strand, counting down.
ATTACGTCATAGAATAACTGAACATCATCGTCAATTGTCGCGCCAGTAAAGAGCTCAAACCAATTCGTTGCATTGAAATAACTAGAAATAGAGTCATAATCACCTTTCCGGAAGGAATACTTAAGCACTTTTGCTTCGATAAGCGGAACAGAGAAGATGTCTGTAACCCTTAATTCAAGTGATGGATGGTAAATATCTTCTTTAAGCAAAGGACTGGGCGATTTTTGTGAGTCAAGAGAAAAGTTACTGTAAATGAGGTCCAAGGTGTTACCACTGGTATTAGTAATGGTATTATGTTGGTGAAGATCCAAATAACTAAACTCATTTATTAGTTTATATGCTGCTTCCTGTGTTTCAACAGAACCCTTGCGCAAGTGAAGTGGGCCATTGTTAGTCCATTTAACGCACGGTAAATTAAAATCACCGGCAACCAGAAAATGGGCTTCACGATCAACAGTGCTGGCTGAAGATACGCTGGATATAATATTGGTTATGTCCGTAGGTAGGTTTCTACCAGGCGGGGCATACACTGCAGCTATATTCAAGTTTAATGGCGAGCCATGCAATGAACGAGAAGGTACAGTCACCCACAGGCACTCTGTGCCAGGGATCGACAATTCGGGTCTCGAGAAGGCACCGAGCGATCGCAGAACAAGGATCATGACACCACCTCCATCAGCCTTACCGGAAGTCGATCTATCGCGGTCGAGTCTAAAAATTTCATACCTATTGTCACATAATTCAGAGTCCATAACGCCATCGCACAACCAACTTTCAGTGATAATAATGATATCAAAACTAGAATTAGAAATACTTCGATATAAATCATGAGTTTTGGATCGAAGACCGCGAGTATTTTGATAATAAACCCTTAGACTTTTACTCATAATCAGTATTGATACAGAGAGACAGCCAAGTATGCGATAATAAGATTTTTAAGGTAATAGGGGCCCCAAGAATAAATGAATTTAGAAAAATGTGGAATGAGACGGCAGTATAAATAAGGAAATTAAAGTAATGTAAAATAGATTTTGTCAGTGTGTGAGTAGTGAGTGAGTGAGTGTGTACAATGCAAAAAGCAAAAGCTTGGTTAGAAGGTGTGTAAAGTAACATACTGTAACAAACAACGAAGTGGTAAATTCTAAACTTAAGTTGTCTACTTAAGGCGTCGGAAACGACAGATTTTGTTTCAAATATAAATAGACATTTTAAATAATTTTTTGGAGATCTAATTGTGTTTTTATCAGAATGAAAGGACTCGTGTCGTTTTTGCGAGCGTAAAGATTGCAGTTTTTTACCCAGCAATATTTGAAGTTTTTTGATTTACACAGTCCCTTACATTCCTTAAGCAGTTTCTTATTTTTAGGCGTTAAATGATCGTTTACGTAGATTCTTCTCGCCACACCGCTTACATCGATGTCATTGGACGAGATTCCTCTACGCTTACGGATGCCAGCGATAATGCTATCTTTAAGGTTACGTTGCTTCAACTTGACAATTATGTTTTTTGGGAGGCCACCGGTAGATTGGACTGGCTTCACTCGATTGGCAAATTCTATGTCGGCTTCACGCAAGCTCACGCCGGCTTCCTCTGCAACTCGGAGCACTACGTTGGTTAGGGACTCGTTTTTTAGTTCCGGGATGCCCGAAATCTCCAAATTATTCATTCTAAGCCACTGCTGATGTGCATCATGCTGAGATTCGAGCTCCGTTATACGCGCTTTAGACTCCGCCAGATCACTTTCAAGTTGGTTGATTTTTTCGACTTTACACTCCAACAGGGCAAAATTTTGCGCTATCTGCTCCTGAAACGAAGTTAACGCTAGTCCAATCTCGGAACGTATCAATTGTGTTAACTCTTGTTTCAGAGTCTCATTACACTTTATGATAAGTGAGTGAAACTTAGTTTCAATGTCTGATGCCTGCGGGGGCAGTGGCCCGGGAGGCTTTAGAGAAGCAACCAGGGGGTTGGGGGGCGTAGACTGAAGGAGCGTTTTCGCAGGCTTCACCGTTTTTTTGGAAGCTATATGGCCGGCGTCATAAGTAGTTTTTACGGGTGTGTCGTTATTATCACCTCTTGGTTGCTTCGCCATGCAATTTGGGCATTTCCAACCTGCCGGTGTAGCCAGGTCAACATCCAGGTTGACGCATAAGTGATGAAATGCACCCACACAAGTCGGCTCGGAGCATACCGAGCTTTTTGTACCCGCCAAGTTCCCATTGCATGCACCACAATAGTCAGCAACACAACTCGGACAAATCCATTGGGAAAGCTTCTTACTAGAGGGCAATCCTGCGCATTTGTAGTGATAACGATTAGAGCAAGGTTTACGAGAGCATAATAAAGCGCCGGAATCAGACACTGATCTATTGCAAACCTTGCAAGCACTCATTTTGCTTGATCCGTGTGGCAAAGCAAATTCTTGCCCGCACTGCCCGCAAATTCAACGCAAGAGCAAGCTAGCACAATCAAACCGCATTAGAGTGCAAGAGGGACGGAGCAACTGATAAGCTGCCCAGGCGGTGACTCATACGGTAGCGACCGGCGGTTCACTCGTTGGATTTACTGATTATGATTTCTAATAATATTTCACTTGTATCACAAGAACGACGTGAAACCTCGCCGACCCGCACTCACAAAAACAAGGCACACAAACTAAGGCACCGAAGTCTCACAAAAAGAAGCAGTAGAAATAGCCAGGACTTCATTTATTTAATTATTTACACGGAGTAATATTAAACTGTGTTGTCGGTCGTCAACGTACCAGACGATACTAATCTCTTCTCTTACTAATCTCTTAATCGAAAAACTGTATATTTATAAACCCGTAATATTTTTGAAAGACCTATCCAACGACACCGCACAATATGAGGTAGACGAGAAAAAAATACATCACCACGTTACGTGTAGGGGAGGCCCATTAAAAAAAATATTTTCGACATTTTATTTTACCACTTTGTTGGCGTGACTTATATGTATATTTATGCCAAATTATAGCGTTCTAGTACTTATGGTCTCTGAGCTAGACTGCGGACGGACGGACGGACGGACGGACGGACGGACGGACGGACATGGTGAAACTATAAGGGTTCCTAGTTTGACTACGAAACCCTAAAATTTATATTCTAAACAGCATACACAAAACTAATAATAAAGTTTATTTTATTTCTGACATTTCTATTTTCTTATTTAGTTTTCTCAATAGTGCACTGAACCCGGCCAGCAAACAGACGTCAAGTTCATCTTATTTAGTTAAGCCGTAGGCGAAATCCATCTCGCAGGTTCCAGATCAATCCAATTTGTATTATTTACTTTTGAAATTGAAAATGTATTCATAATTATGATTATTTAAATTAAAATATATCCTTAGATTTTTTTGTTTTTAACCCTTTAGAAGTTGATTTAAATTACTTTAAGTAAATGTGTGTAAAAACTTAATTGTACTTAAACAAATACTGGCCAAGTGCAAATCGGGTTTGTTCGTAAAATATCGGCTAAAATAATGTTTTAATTAAATTACATCACAAAAAAATATCTGTTCATTTATTTATGTTTTACATAAAACCTCCTCGTGTTTCTGTACAAAAGTGATCTAATAGACAGCCGCGAAAACGAAGTGATAATAAAGGTTGACATTTTTAAGTTTTCCTTTTGAAGCACGAAACCCTAAGAACGGCGGTAAAGTTCCGTACATTTTCCATTTATTACGAAGAACGCTAATCCGTTTACTCTGACGTCCCTTATCTCGTCTTAGCGCCTCCGTTTATTTTCTGTTAACGTCTTTATATTTATGACGATTCGAATTACTCGACGAAATGTTTATTTGTCGTTTAGTTACGATTTAGAACGCCTATTTACCGAAATCCAGGGATTGGAAGATATCAAAGGTTAAGTCTTGCATGGGCAGGTCTGGTGCACACGGCGGTTGAAGGTCCCAGCAGGGCCTACCCAATATTCAAATGTGCTAACATTTCAGAGAAGCTAGAAAAGATGCGTTACGATAAAGTAAACGATTTTCGTAAAATTCAATTTTTGATTGCTATATCGCTCTCGGAAATCATCTTGTCTGGGGTCAATGTTTTCAATCGACTTTAACATTGTGTTGACGCAATCTGTTATCAGCTAACGTAAATTTTCTAAAATCCTCAGAAGTCCCCCAATGCGCCGAGGTAGACCACCATGGGGGTTTTACTGGGTCCACCCATGCTGTGGCTAATGCTACACAACCAGACTTCTTCCCCTGATGAAGTTGGGGTTTTTTTAGTGGTACGATCTTGTGCAAGGTCCGTCCGGATCGCTACCACCATCTTATCCTCTAACCTACCGCTAAGTTCGCATTAATGTTCCGGGGACTTGAACATACTTATATCAAGAAAACTCGATACTGTCCAACCACATGTTATTAAATCTTACTAAAGAAGAAAGGGGGGGGGGGAGGTAGTCCAAATTGTAGACACTTGCGCCTTAATATGGTTGCCTTGAAAATGCAAATGTCTAAGGATCAGTTTCCACTTAGGTTCTATCGGGTAGCTTGTGTTCTCGTTTGCCTTCTCAATAACATGAAAAAACCCGCAGCAAATGCAAAGTTTGTGTATGTGTGTGTATGTGTGTTTGTTACTCCTTCACGCTGCAACGGATTTGGATGAAATTTGGATATCTTATACACTGGATTAACACATAGACTTTTTATCCCGGAAAATTTAAAAGTTCCCGAGGGAATAACGATAATCGAAGTCTACGCGGACGAAATCGCAGGCAGAAGCTATTAATCGAATACATACATTTCTTGTTAAGCTTCTATTATATCCGAGTTTAATTATAGCATGTCAACGACGGTCGTGGGACGTAAGACGAAGGGCGGGTACTATTACAAGAGACTACCGAATGACGTCACCAGCGGATGTACAGTCAAGAGGACAAATATCTATACGATCATCGCGTCAAATACAGGGTGGGGCCTGTAACTAAATCAAAAAATTAAAACGTAGATTCTACTCCTCAAACTAGACAACTTTTGTTTAGCATCTTTTTAAAATCATAAAGTTTTTAGATTGTTATTTTTTCAAACAAAGTAAATAGTATTTTCAATGTACTTAAAACTCAAAATTGACATCGCCTGTCAGTCTAGTCACTCTACAGACAAAATCAATTTCATAGTACATTGCGTGTTCAAATTAACTTTTAATGTAATAAAATTCAAACCGCAAGTTTTTTTTCAAAGTTGCGTAGTTTGAGGAGAAGAATGTACATTTTTAATTTTTGCTCTAGTCACATGCCCCACCGTGTATATACATGGTTTACCTTTGAATCACCGAGACTCGTTTAATAGAATAAAAATTAATAATTAAAGATCAGGGGAACAATGTCACACTAGGGTATGGGTACTAGGCAATGATATAAATACTTATATAGAGAAACATAATACTTAAATATATAAAACATCCATGACTCAGGAACAAATATTCGCGCTCATCACACAAATATCTTCCCTTACCGGGATTTGAACCCAGGACCGCTAACTTCGTAGGCGTCGTCTAGTTTAACAATAACCCGAGGTGAGATCCTATTTGGGTGATTCTTCGGGGCCCTGATTTTTGACGTCCGAGGGCTTAGTCCAATGAACTCTTAGTTTAGAAGGTTGTTTTTTTTTTCAGAGGTGACTGATATTCATATTTAACTGGGACACCGGTCGATTTTCGTGTAACTGATTCTAAACATAGACAAAAAAAATAAAAAAACCCATTATTCTTATTACTCTGTCGTGTCTGTTCTCCATTTTCTTGAAATCATATGATAATAACTTAAATTTAGTCAACTTTATCAATATCTTGAGTGACCACATAAAAAGAAGATTAGTTGTTAAATTAAAAAAAAACAACAAATATTTTTTACATGCAATATTATTCTTATAACTGAGGATTTAACATTTGTCCGCCGTAAAATTCTTATTACTCTGGAGCGGGCTTTAATCAGCTGTATCACAAAGACATTTAAAAACCTAGCGAAAACCCCCACGTGGGCCGGTTTTTAGTCGCGTTCCGAAGGTGTCAGGTGGTGGACGTGTCGGCTGATGCTCATCGCTCCTGAGTTATGAAGGTTAATATATCATTACTCTATCCTTGGTTTACGTAACATTCTTATCACTCTGTTAGTTTTTTTTAACAAGTTTGTAATATTTAAAAAAAATTACTTGTGCTTGATTAACTGCTTTACGTGCTATCTTACCGTAACATTAACGGTAGCCTTCCAGTATGTTTGTATTATGAACCATCAGCTTGTTTTCATATTTTTCTTACTCTTCTGTCCCTTATTGCTTCGGAGTTTTGGACAGCGGAATAAGAAAATCGTCAGTTTTCATAGTTTTTTTTCACTTTCGATGTTGTGATTTATTAATTAGAGACTCATGCAGTCGTTTTAACCTGCTTCAAAAACTTATGTTATCAATCCGACACGTATTAAGGTAAGCAATTAATTCACATATGTTAATCTATTAGGGCTCCCAAACAACTGAACAAAAAAATATAGGTGATGTTTGTATGTTTGCTTGTAAATTTGTATGTACGTTTTTTCAAGCATTTCCCCGAAACTATCAGTCGGACTGTGACCATTATTTTTTATTAGCATAAATTTACTTCAACATTGGGAACAGTGTTGAACAGTGCAAGTTTCATCAAAAACCGCTCAGTACAATTTTAAGAAATTTCAATTTGGTATTTTTTATGTATAAAAGTATATTTTTAAAATTAAAGTTATAACACAGCTTAAGCACGCCTAAAATTACAGTTTTCTATGACGCTTTAATACAAATAATAAATTATTGTATATGTTTTATTTTTATGTAATTTAAATACCGAGAAAATCACATAATTTTAAATATTTTAAACCTATTGTTACTTCTCTGTCGTCAATTTCTTATTCCTCTGGGCACAAAAATTAAAAAAATAATTATTTTCTTTAAGAGTTCATAAAAATGAGTGCCAAAACCATATTCATGTTTCTAAATAAATCTACTTTCATGGGAGAATATATTTATTACTCAAATAAGCAAAAAAAATACGACAGAAGAATAAGACAAAAATCACGACCTCGAAGAATCACCCATTTCCATATTGTCAACGTTTTGATAGCTCACTTGCTAATGGCGGCTGAGTTTAATTAAAAGCTGATTAAAAACAATACCATAACAATATGGTTTTACCCACGTGAATAGAGACCCTGACAAGGGTATAAGCCCCTATCCATTTCCAACAGTATCAATAACATGTTCCAACCATGTCATTGATGACATTGTAGGGTTGTCACTAATGGCCTACATCCATTAGTGACAACCCTACAATGTCATCAATGAACCTAACGCAGTTAGAGCTCCTCGCGTCACTCGGGTTAATCCCAGATGAAGGGATTAACTCGCCCCCGTACACTTTGAACCCTCTTCATTTAACACTCGGTCCATTTTACGCTGTCACGAAATCCGATAACGGTGCTAATTTCGTTGGTGAGTGGTTTACACGGTAATTGTGAGCCACGTTGTTTTTTTTTTAAGTTAATAGGTTTTGTTCGTCACTCCGGAAACTTGTTTATCGCGATTCTCTGTGCAATCTAGGAAAAAATCTACCATAGGATATAGATGAATTAACGAGAGCGTGGAATTGCATATGTAGTGGTATTGTGTGTGTTTTTTTATGGCATAGAGAAGTCAAACGAGCACACTGGCCACCTGATGGTAAGTGGAAACTGTGACCCATAGACATTCGCAATCCTAAGACTGCAAATGCGTTGCCAACCCTGAGGACAAAGATGGAATGCCTCTATGCTAGCCATTTCACCGGCTGTCTTATACCCAAAACCGGAACACAACAATGCGAACACTGCTGTTTGGCGGAAGGTGTTTGGTGTTTATAGGCAAGAGAAAGAGAGAGAGAAATACTTAAGTATTTCTCTCTGTTTTACAGTACTTAAGTATTTCTTTCTCTCTTTCTCTTGCCTGCACACACACAAAACCACTACATATTTATTATGCAATTCCACGCTCTCGCTAATTCATCTATACATAAGTCTGTCTTTTAGCTTTTGTGATGGTAAAACCTTATACAGGGTCCGTCCGAATCGCTACCATCATCCTACAGTTTAACTTGCCACCAAACAGCAGTAAACACTGCTGCGTTGTTGTGTACCGATACGGGGGTAAGACAACTGGTAAAATGTGTGTTTTTGACACATCCAGACAGTATTCGCCGTGTGGTTGTCCGACTTAGAATAGTTCCACTCCATGTCTTTTTGTGGAAGTCGTAAGAGACGACCAAGGGATTAAAGGCTTGTCACTAATACGAGTATACACATGGTAAACGTCTTAGCCTGTTTGTGCAGAATATGGTGATAGAATTAACAACTAGTTGTGTGAGTTGTGGGTAAGTAATTCTGTAGCTCTGCCTACCCCACTCTGGGATGAAGGCGTAACGGTATGTATGTATGTAAATATTAATAATTCGAATAATTTCTCGCCACTGGATCGTACAGCTCATACCAAACTTCATCAACACCACCTTGATAGTTGGGAATCCACTACCGTGCGTTTTTCCAGTCTTCTTGCCATGCACCTTGTCTATGGTGAATCAGCTCTCGGCGTCTGTTCTTGTGAACCAATACGACTTGAGGGCCTTAAAAAAAACGAGCCTACTCTTTTCTCAAAGGCCGCTAGTGCCTGCGATTCCTCTGGTGTTGCGGGTGTTTATGGGTCGCGATGATCACTTACCATCAGGTGGCACACTTGCTTCGTATACTTCCTTTTTCACGAAAAAAAAATAACTTGTCGCTGCTTAAATACAAAAGCGCCACAAAACAAAAACAGGTATAGTTTGATTTAAAACTTAAAGTATTTAGCATTCCGAATTTAAATGCAACACAAACACATTTTGATTTGTGTCCCTTTTGTATTTAAGCAACGTTATATACATAAAAACACCCAAGACTCTAAAACAAATACTCGCGTACATCACACAAATATTTACTTTATTTGGGAATCTAACCCAGGACGCTAGTATCGTATTCCATCTAAGTGCTCAAGGCAACGCATTTGTAATAGTCTTGAGATTGTTTATGTACTTAATCCACCACTAAAGTAAGACCAAAGATGAGACACGCGCTAACATGCAGTTCATACGCGCTGTTCATTCGCGCTCGCCAACGAAAGATTTTAATAATTCCAAACACCTTAAAAGCTTTTCTTAATCTGAAAATCCACCGACTAAGAAATCAAAATGGCGGATAAACGGCTCAGCGAAACTGGGAGTTAAATGGAAGAAAAGATCGTTTAGCCCAAACTAGGGATGTAAATACGAAAACTATCGATATTTCGGCTAAAACTTCTGGCATTAAAGGAAACTTTGTTTTATTGGCAATCGTAATTTTGCTAATATTCAGTGGTGCCAGAATCAGAATTCGAATCAGAATTAGGTTTTCCAAGACCTGAATGCTAGGATAGTCTAAGGCCCATCATACAACTAAAATAGTCAATGGAAGGTGAATCTATTGAGAATGAAATGAAATGAACAATTAATAAGCATACATTAGTTAGTTGAGCATGATAATAACCGCACAATATCAATGGCAGTCACAATGACAAGGCGGTGCTCGACATTTTTAATGGCTGACTGCACCTAGTGTTGATTCTTATACTTATTGCTCACTTGTCTATCGCATTAGGTAACAGCCTGTAATGATAGATTTAAGTTACATACATACTTTTTAAACGAGGACATAAAGCAATGTAATAATATAAATGACTTTTCTAGGAAATTAAAATCCTACTTGATTACTCGACCATTTTATAAGATACATGAATCACTACATATTATAAAACAAAGTCGCTTCCCGCTGTCTGTCCCTATGTATGCTTAGATCTTTAAAACTACGCAACGGATTTTGATGCGGTTTTTTTTAATAGATAGAGTGATTCAAGAGGAAGTTATTTTATGCACAGGTGTTACAGAAAACTCATATAAACCGAAGCGAAGCGAGGGCGGGTCGCTAGTATTTTGATAAATTGTATGAATAAATAATAGTAGCTTTTAAGTTAGATTAAGATTTTGCATGCCAAATGTGGCAGAGCATACCTTCATGTACTGAAATCCTACTGACATGTATATTATATTTAAAACACCTGTGTATGTTCTTGCAAATAAATAATTTCATTTCATTAAATCACGCCTGTTTCCCAGAGGGGTAGGCAGAGACCACTTCTTTCCACTTGCTACAATCTTGACAAATTTCTTTCGATTCTTCCACAAGTTCCACATTCATAAAACGATTTAAATAAATAAATAAATAAATAATAATTCGATCGTTACCGTAAAACGGGGTGAGGAGGGATTAAGGGGTAAGTAGGGACACAACCTAAAATGAAGCATATGTTACTAATTATAAGACTGAAATTATTTCCAATACACGTAACGTTATTGTTCTTATTTGTAACAAGTTATCACTTATTTTAGGGTGTGTCCCTGGTCACCCCGGTTTACGGTACTCATGACAAGTCACAGATATCCTACTTTACTTCCTTGTACTAGATATGTATTTCAATGGCCGTATTATGCACTATTTTAAGTTCAAGGGGCTCTTTAGCTTCAGTATATTCAGTTTATTCAGTTTATTCATTGCTTTCATGGGTAATTGGTAGGTACAATGGTGATTAGGTACAATTTTCGTTCTGCCATGAAACCCTGTTGGGCACTACAATATTATGTTGACACTTATAAAAACTATCTTATTATTACTAAACTAAGTACATGTTACATATGGCACCAATATATTGAATTTATTCTATTGCAAATTCTGAATGATATTGCTGCATTCAATTTCATATTTTTCCTTTGTCTATCGTCTGTTTGTTTTTCATTCCATTCTAAATATTATTAGAATACTAAGAAGATTCTATATTGAATAGAGAGATTTCTTCGTAAACCGCGGAACCAAGAAATATTTTCTATTCTAAAAGGATGGGAGTCGACCGGCCCGCTATCCTATTCAAGAGGTCTCGAATGAGTTTTATAAGGATTTATTTAGAAAAGCCGTATCGCTTGAAAGCCGTTCGATTTGCTTTTTAAAGCACTATTTATATGGGTTACTCTTACTAAGGGTTTGAAATGGGTATTTCGAAAGGCCTAACTATCCAAATCCGTTTCGTATTCGTCGATTTAGCTTTTAAAGCGCTATATTTTGAGTGATACCAATATAACTTCGATTGGCTTTTTAACCAACTTAAATTCCATTGGAAATACTATTTTGACTTATGAATCTACCAGTTTTGGTTCTCTCTCTAACCCAGCTGTATTAAGAATGCATTAAAATCTGTTAACCACTTGGTCTGGCTAATTTGTAAAATTCGGCATTACCATAGCCGAATTCGGCTATAAAAATTGAGGCTTCACTAAACGTAAAGCTGTTGGTGCAAATGGAACCTTATTGCTTAGGTTGTCTTATCTTAAGAGTTTAAAGAGATTAGGAATCCAAAGGCTAAAGGTATTTGGTATATCTGGTATGATTACATTCTTTTTTTTGTTAAGTTAATTTTCGTCACTTACTGTAACTTGCATATAAAGTACAATAGTAACAGTGGGTAAGTACAACTATGTTTGGACATTAGACATACAAAACTATGACGGATAGCATTCATCATGCATTACTTTAAATAATTATTTAGCTCCATGTTTTATACGTTACACAGAAGAATTATTCTCCATGTCACCTTTACAAAATTAGCAAAAAATGTTAACCAAATCACGTTTGTTGTATGGGAGCCTACCGCATTTTTTTTTTAATGTAAATATTCAACTTATTATTTTGTGAATATTTGAGGCGTCTACCGTTTGCCGTTATTAATATCGAGCAAAAAACAGCAAAAAAAAACACGTTTGTTGTATGGGACCCCCTTAAATATTTATTTTATTCTCTTTTTAGTATTTGTTGTTATAGCGGCAACAGAAATGGGTCTCTATTGACTGCCATAATTATTTTTAGTCATAATCTGTTTCAAGTAATAATTTTCGCAAGTCATAATGCATTTTTCTCAGGACACGGTTATTTTTTCAGGATTTTTATAAAACTAACCTAACCTAACCGAACTAATCTACACGATAAACGTTTATTAAAAACTGTAACTTCACCCTGAAATAAGTTATGACAAAAAAATGTATGACTAACAATACATTATGACCAACGATATGTATGGCAGTCAAAGGGATCATTTGTGAAAATTTCAAGCGTCACCTATCACGGTTCTTGAGAGACTGCCTGGTGACAGACGGATGGACGGACAGTGAAGTCTTAGTAATATTTTTTACCCTTTGGGTACGGGACCTAGATAACTCCAAAATAGCTGACACTAAATGTCAAAGTTGAAAGAAAAAGTCAAAAACCTATTAAAGAACAAAATAAATATTTTAGATTATTTCAGAGAGTGTCTCTGACTCTTATTTTAATAAACAAACTCTTTATTTCGTTAAGAGTTAAACACTTATTTGTAACAACTACTACAATTAATTAAAATTTAGTATTTCTCCAGAGAACCTTTTACTCTCTGCGAAATGAACATCTAATGAAATTCCTCAGTCTGATTTATCAACAGAAATCTTTGCCTTTCGTTTGTAAAAAATGTATCAGATAGTTTGCCTTTTTAATTTTGCTTATTGAATACAAAACGGACAAATTCCAAAATAATTTGCTCTTGCATTAAACATCTTATACGAACAGGCTCTAATTTTAAAATGCAACACTGACTCATTTTGGAATGTGCCCGTTTTGTATTCAATGAACGATTTGTTTGATTGAGAATATATTCCACCTATTTTAGGGATCTGTAATGAAAGAAAGAACAAGTTTATTCAACTACGAGTAGTTATTCATTATATAATATTACTAGAGACCCGCCGTCGCTTCGCTTCGGTTTATGTGAGTTTTCTATAACACCCATACATAAAACAGATTTTTTTATACATAGAAACCTTCCTCTTGAATCACTCTATTTATAAAAAAAACAGAACAATACAATTGCGTAGTTCCGTAGTTTTAAACATCTAAGCATACATAGGGACAGACAGACAGTGGGCAGCGAGTTATTTTATACTTTGTAGTGATACTCCTACAAGAAACATTTTCTTTGGTTTGATTACATTACAAACCCTGAAGAACAAATCGTTAATTATGGTCACGTTAGAATCAAGCTCACTTGGTAATAGAATTCGAATTGGAAAATATCTAGCTACTGTCCAACGGTGCCGTGTGGTGGCTTAGAAGAGTGCCACTCCATATCTTCCTGTAGAAGTCGTAAGAGACGACTAAGGGATTAAAGGCTTGTAGTATCGCTAGGCGATGGGCTTGCAACCTGTCACTAATACACATGGTAAACACCTTAGCTTGTTGTGCAAAATGTGGTTATAGGATTAAGTAACAACAAGATGTTAGAGTTGTTAGTAATTCTGTAGCTCTGCCTACCCTACTATGGGCTGAAGACGGTATGTATGTCCAAAGATATGGAGCCCTCAGTGCGCGAGTTCCCCTCCCACGTCACCGGGCTTGTAATAATCATACACCGGTTTGACGGGAGCAAAAATGTACCAGTTCTAGTGATTCATTAAATGTCGAGTAAGTTTATCGACATCGATAAAAAGCAATTTTTAATCATCATTATCATACATAAGTAATGGCCAAGTTGGAATACATTTTAACTATGTGCAAACCTCTTTTATTTATACTTATCGCAACTATAAACCACCAGTATCTGACATTGTCTCTGGACTCGAGTCACTTTTGACCGCCATTAAAATTAAATGGAATAACAAATTCATTCAGTACAACAATATTGGTTAATATTCCGACGAATTGAGAACCTTTTGGTTTTTTAGGTCGGTTAAAAATGCCTCGAAAGAAAAAAGATCGTGTATCGTCTTGTAAAGCTGATTATTATTTTTGTTAGGTATAGAAGATAAAGGTACGACTTACTTTTGCTAGAAATATAAGATCATCACGTCACGAAAAAAGTTGTCGATAAACTTAGTCGATATTAAATTTAATGAATGAATCACTAGAACTGGTACATATTCGCCCCCGTCAATCCGGTGTATGGTAATAATGCTCTGTTAACAATTCGTCCCAGAAATGAGAAGTTTATTTATAAAACCAACACCTACATCCTGTTAATTACCAGCGACATTTTCGTGAAAAAAGAGGATTTCAAAAGACTCGTGTCCCTCAGATCTCGCTCCGCTTTCCTTTTTATTTAGACGCTTTGGGATTACAAAGAAACACGTCTTTATTCGTTTGTGACAAAGAAACTCAATTAGAGAATTTATTTGTTCTCACAATTGTAAATGTTCTTTTTTTCCAGGTTTTAAGGGATATAATGGTAATAAAATTTATTGTTTCAAAGTCTTTCGCGGCCTTATTGGAATGGTTGCCTTTTTAAACCACCGACGCAAAAAGAGGGGTGTTAGTAGGTTGACGTGTGTATCTGTCTGGAGCACCTTAGCTCTTAAATGGGTGAACCGATTTGGATGTTGTTTTTTTTATTTGAAAGCAGGTTATCTAGCGGTGAGTTTTAGATATATTTTATGAAAATCGGATGAGTTGTTTAAGAGATAAGATAACAGTCAGACCTCTGACCTCTGTTAAATAGATAGTAAAAAACCCTCAATATCTAGTATTCTTATTTAGTATTCACATAAATAATAATAATAATAATAAATATCAATTGACCTTGTCCCAAACTAAGATCTAGGCATGTACTATGGGTACTAGACAACGATATAAATACTTATATAGAGAAATGAATACTTAAATACATAGAAATATCCATGACTCAGAAACAAATATTCTCACTCATCACACAAATATCTGCCCTTACCAGGATTTGAACCCAGGACCGCTAGCATCGTAGGCGGGGTGCTAACGGGTCGACAAAACCCCGACATTTTCAAACTGACACGACAGTTAAAATTCTATATAAACTACCATAAATACTATCTCAAATGAGCCATAACACCAAACTAAAGAGGACATTACTACCCTATCCATACATAAAAGTGAACTACCCTCTTCACAAACTTATTTTATCTGTTGGCTGAAATTCGAACCAACATTTCCACATACGAATTCCAAGGTAATGTTAGACGGTGGCGCAATTGTCAACAGCAAAGTTAAGTTGGTCGCGTGTCTCATAGGTCCTAATGAAGCGCCCAAGTTATGTACCTAAGACTGCACTAATTGCTAGCTCTTCGGCCCAAAATAGGCAAAGACGTAAGGGAAATGTTTGAAATTAATTATGGATCGTTTTGGTAAACTTAACTGTGTTTAGCAACTTGAAATCGTTATGTGCTAATATCCTATTTTATATAGTTCAGAGTAAACAGCCTAGATACCTCTACGATCGACTAATATTTTCCAATAAACATGTAAGACAAGCCCCCCGCCTCATCTGCCCGCGACACCGGACGGCTGGTTTCCGTGGCAGCTTTAGATACGCTGCCACGCGATGCTGGAACAACATCCCACCACCAATAAGAAACTCTAGTTCCCTGGCAACATTTAAAAACAAAATAAAACTCCATCTGCTAATGGAACAAACATCCTCTGTCTAGCCGACGATATAAAATACTGTTGTTTGCTGCTGTATTTTATAATTGTTTTAAACCAACTTAATAAACACATTATTTATTTATTTATAAGTTTTTATCTAATCTGCTTTTTACACTATACCTTCGCTGAAATGTCTGTTGTATTTTGCTCTGCTTGGTGTTGTTTGTTATTTGTTATTTGTGTTTTGTTTTGTATTGTTTAAATGGATTCACTGAAAATCAGCGTCAGGCACTTCCATGCCTTGGCACATGCCGAGTGGACTCCTTTTTGTGACCACCCTCAAAGCTGTACTATTTACCTACTATGTTTGCTAGTTTTAAGCAAGTTGTAATGTTGTTATGTGGTTTCAAATAAATAAATAAATAAATCATTCATTCATTCTATTTTATCTATAAATATGATGTCTTTTCGACGATGAAACGAACTCACTCAGACGATGCCTATATATTCACCTGAGCCTTTTTTGATCATCATACAGTCAGCATCAAAAGTAGCTAATCAGAATAACATGCTCAAAATGATCTAGACACGACGCATTCTTTTGACAATAGAGTCGGGTGCAGATAATTTTGACCTCCTCGGTTGCGTAGCTACTACTGCTACTGATTGTACCAAAAACTATATTTTTAAGCCCTTATTAGTCCCGCTTCTATAGTTTAATAATAATAATAAACTTTATTTCCAATAACAACACTACATTTATATCAGGGGTGTTATTCTCTCAAAAACAACCGACGGTCGGACGAACGAGCGATATCGCAGCGGCGAGTTTAAGTAGTCCCGTCAGAGCGAACAAAACGCATTTTCAATTAAGCAGCCTTATACGTTCGATCCATCGGCAGAAACGATGCTGCTAAATTGAAAATGCACGCGCTAAAATATGTTTTGTTTGCACTGACGGGACTACTTAAACTCGCCGCTTGGACATTCATTCGTTCGTCCGTCCGACCGTCGTTGTTGAGAGAATCACTACCCAGTACAGTACAGTCACTTCTGGGCAAATGCTTCCCCTTTTTCCTCCATTCCACCCTATTAAGTGCGTGCCCCCACCACTCGCTTCGACAGGTATCCATCCCACCATCTCCTCTTTGATCTGCCTTTACGTAGTTAAAATTTTGTGAAAAGAAATTGCTTAAGCAGTTTATTATATCATAAATCGTTTAATTATAAGGGTCAAAATATATTTTACAATAATGATGCCCTAAAACAACAGAACCTTTGTTCACGCCGAACACAATAACGGTTTAAAGAGGCTTGTTAATTTATTTTCAGTATTTAAAACATTAATTTGTTGATTTTAAATTAATTTATGTTAAAAATACATTGGCCACATACACACGAAAATGGACCATAACATTTATGTACGGAAACCCTCTGTATTTTTTTTTTATTTATTCTACCCCTACCTAAATGGAATGCTTCTATGCTAGTAATTTTACCGGTTTTCTTATCCCCGCACCGGAACACAATCTGCACTGCAGCTTGTGTTCCGGTGCGGGGATAGCAGCTGCTTTGATATAAAATTTGTTGATGCAAATATATCAATTTTAAATTAACATACTGTTAACTACTAGGCTCATAAAAGTAAAAAAAAAAAAAGTTTTGTTTTTTTGTCTAAAGTATTTTCTAATAAAAAAGGTATCAGTTCGTCGAATATTGCAAAGTTCGTTAACCTTTTATCTTTATTGTCCAAACTTTACACAAAGAAATTAATAAAAAAACTTCAAACGACTTATAAATGAATTAAGATCCTTAATTCCGATGCTGTTGTGAATTTTAATTCTTTTAAACTGGTTCTGAAATTTGAGAAATATTTTATTTAACTCTCACGTCGATATAAATCATACCTACCTGTAATTAGATTTTGCGGGTGGTAGGACCTTGCGCAGGGTCCGTCCGGATCGCTACCACCATCTTATCCATTAACCTACCGCCAAACAGCAGTGTTCGCATTGTTGTGTTCCGGTTTGAGGATAAGACAGCCGGTGAAATGACTAGCATAGAGGCATTCCATCTTAGCCTCAGGGTTGGCAACGCATTTGCAGTCTTAGGATTGCATTGCAGTCTTGTGATTGCGAATGTCTATGGGTCACAGTTTCCACTTACCATCAGGTGGCCTGTGTGCTCGTTTGTCTACTCGATGCCATAAAAAAAAAAATTATAACGACGCGCTTTAGACGACGCGCTGGCCTAGTTGGTAGTGACCCTGCCTACGAAGCTAGCGCTCCTGGGTTCAAATCCCTGTAAGGGCAGATATTTGTGTGATGAGCGCGAATTTTTATTTCTGAGTCATGGATGTTCTTTGTATTTAAGTATATATTTCTCTAAGTATTTATATCGTTGTCTAGTGCCCATTATACAAGCCTAGAGCTTAGTTTGGTACTAGGTCAATTGGTGTGACATTGTCTCCTGAAATGTATTATATTATTATTTAACATAATTTACTATAAAATGCCCGCGATTTGGTACAGTCGGCTAAAAACGTGGTCTACCACCCTACGGTTGAAGTTCATTCGCACGTTATGATACAACAACTTCGATTTTTCCGATGCAATAATATTATGACAGTGACAAGCGTCAACCTTAGCGATAATTAGAGCTCACATAAACTTTTGTCAAATCTGCGTCGCTATTGCCTAACGCACTCGCAGTGTCGATTGGCTTCAAAGAGGAACAAATTGTTTTCATTATGTATGCCGACAAGCCTTCGATTTTCAAAATGAAAGCAATTGCGATTGCGAGTGCGTTAAGCAATAGCCCCTCTGGTAGACCACATTCTTGGACGACCATACTTGCCTACGTGTTTTAAAAAACCTTGCTTTAAAAATTCCCTGAAACAAAATAGAAAGCCCTTTGTAAACAAATTCACTTGTATCTTTGTCTGCATTACTTAATTGGCGCAATAACCGTATTCGTTCGACCTCCGAATGCAATTGCGGGATAGTTTCAGTTCGACCCCCCTCCCCCCCCCTCCTCCACCCAGGTACCCATCGATTGCGTGTTCGAGCTCGCATATCAATGAGTATCGAGCACCTTCGAGGTACGTGCTCAACACCTTGCATGTTCAAACGTGTTTAAATAATTGCGGTCTGAGGGCCCAGACAAGATGCATTACGCTAACTATCGTTTCTATTCGTTTCGTTTTGTAACCAATCGCGTCACTGGCACATCACGTGACTTTTCGTATCACGTCATCTACCAGTGACGCGATTGGTTTAAAAACTAAACGAAGAGAAATTCAAGATAGCGTAGTGCATCTTGTCTGGGCCCTCTGTAGGTACTCGTCTATATTTTACTAGCGACCAGCCCCCGCTTCGCTTTGGTTTATGTGAGCTGTCTGTAAAACACGTACATAAACCAGATTTTGTTACACATAAAAACTTTTATCTTGAATCATTCTATCTATTAATGAAAACTGCATTAAAAGTCGTTGTGTAGTTTGAAAGATCTAAGCGTACAGAAGACGACGGGAAGCGACTTTGTTTTATACTGTATAAAGAACTAGAAACTAGATTCTGCTCTAGCTTTTATAAATAAGAAAAGTAATTAATTACTTAGTACTCAAAGGGTGTTATTTTTACTCGGGCTGGAGTTATTTGCTTTTGACATGGGACTGTATATAAATACCTCACCCAAATTAGTACATCCGTTTAAGAGCTACCAGCCGGACACACAGATACTCACACCCCCCTTCTATTTTCGTCGGGGGTAAATAACTAAGGGTGTTTAATAAAATTACGTGAATTTAAATTTAGATTCAGACTTTTTCATATTAACTGTCATGGAAACATCGATTTCCTATTTTAATTATAAACCTTTAATAAAAAAGACACCGGAATGGAATTGGAATCTATGGTATTAAAAGAAGACGAATATGACTGGCCGTATTATTAAAAGTCTTTTAGCAAGTCGACGATAATTTCGCTTGACTTTTACAATTCGCTCGTCTTCTTATTAATTTTAATTGGTGTGAAAGATGTGTTTATTTGTTAATATTTTTTTAGGAAACAATATATTGTTTGTAGTAATAGTAGTTATAAATGTTATATATAATAAATGATAATATTTTCTGTTGCATGCAAGTTTTGGTTAATTCATAAATACGTTCGAATATGCAATTTTTTTTATACGACTCTCCCTGCGGGTAAGCAAGTTGTACAATTATACCAAATTCAAGTTGATTACTCCTGTGGTTGCTGACAATATTAGTATAGATCGTTTTTAGAGTTCCGTACCCGAAAATCAACGGCACCGTATGTCCCCGCTGCCCGTACGTCTGTCCGTCTATCTGTCTTTCATTTTACTCTCATTTTTTGAATTGTACTTTTTTTACAGTGAGTAATATCTACTATGGCCGCTGAAACAACAAGTAATAATATAAATTGAGTTCCCATACAAGAAACATGTTATTTTTGGCATTTTTTTCCCCTTCATGTGCGACTCCTTATCCTTAACACTTGGACCTTTTTCTCACCATTTTCTCACGCAAACCTTCAAATATGTCCCAGACTATAACATTCACCAACACGGCCATCCTGACCGCTCCCACGGTCTATTTGCGTACCGCAACTGACGTTCTGGGTTTTATCATATTTTTACGGCTAGAAAAAGATCGCATTACTTTTTACACCCCGCAATTTATGCTGAAAAAGAAACATTTATAGCGCTATTAACTTATCGTGGGGGAGGTTACTGTGTAAAAGGAAAATGGGGGCAAAGTCTACCTATAAATACGTTTTTCCTCGTATCGCCTTAAGATGTTACAGAAATATTAAATACTAGCTGTTCCCGTGCCCACTCCGTTGGGAAATAATCTGTTTTTTATGTTAATACATAGACTATGACGCTTACAAATAACGTGGCTTTCTATTGGTTTTTTTTATGGCATAGAGAAGACAAACGAGCACACAGGCCACCTGATGGTAAGTGGAAACTGTGACCCATAGACATTCGCATTCGCAAGACTGCAATGCAATCCTAAGACTGCAAACGCGTTGCCAACCCTGAGGACTAAGATGGAATGCCTCTATGCTAGTCATTTCACCGGCTGTCTTATCCCCAAAACGGAACACAACAATGAGGACACTGCTGGTTGGCGGTATGGTGATAGCGATCCGGACGGACCCTGTACAAGGTAAAAAAAACCCCCGCAAAAAATAAAAAGAATTTTGAAAATCGGTTCTGTAGATTCAGATATTACCTCCTAAAATGTCACCAACTTCAAATGTTCTAAAGCAACGGTGTAAAAGCCTAGATCAATTTGTGTTAAGTGAATAATGATTTACTATTAATACCGTTTTCAAAGAGTTTTCCAGTTTTCTTGGAAACCCAAGGGTCCGTCGGGGTCACCACCATCTTATCCGTTAGCCTAGCGCCAAGCAGCAGTGTTCATATTGTTGTGTTCCGATATGGGAATGCGACAACCAGGGAAATAATAGCATAGAGGCATACTATTTTACCTCTCAAAGTTGTTGTGAATGCTATATTCAAGGATATTTTGTGCAATTAAAAGAAAAAAGAAAATAAATTATTTCTTTTCTTTTCAATTATCCTCTTACACACTCAGTTGTTCGAATGTTTCTGTTTCGACACGACGTTTTTCCTTCACTCTAAGAGCATCGGGTAACGCACTTAAGTTAGAAAAACTCATTGGTACATAGAGACTGCAGGGGTTCGAACATGGTACCTTACGATCCCGAGTCGACCCCCTAAGCCAACTAGTCAAGCCACTAGGCCACCGACGTTCTTATCATCATCATCACTACATAGTATAAAACAAAGTCGCTTCCAGCTGTCTGTCTGTCCCTATGTATGTTTAGATCTTTAAAACTAGGCAACGGATTTTGATGCGTTTTTTTTAGTATATAGAGTGATTTATGAGGAAGGTTATTATGTACAAACAAATCTGTTTTATGTACAGTCAAGGACTTTAATTGTTAAGCCACTATGGAACCCTGTCGCATAACGTTGATCATTAATTTGAGCGTTATTTCTTTCATATGGTTTGACGCTGTCATTATGACAGGGTTCCATGGTGGCTTAACAATTAAAGTCCTTGACTGTACGGGTGTTACAGAAAACTCACATAAACCGAAACGAAGCGAAGGCGGGTCCCTAGTATTTAAATAAACTAATATTCTGTTTTTATAAAGATAACGCTAAAGTATTTCTATTTAGAAATTCTACACCCACGTCAATTACCCCGGATATTCGCCAAAACTTTTGCTACTGACCTTTATTATTAAACGAGCTTATCGCAAGTTTCATTAAAGCTCAGCACCTAAGCATTAAAATTAATCCCCTCCGGTTCCAGCAGTAGTTGAAGTTGCAATGCTATCAAGGCTTTTTCGAGCTTTGCGAGGAGTTTTATTTACTTGGGAAATGAGGTGCTTTGCTTTTAATTTTTTTTTACCTGAAAGGAACGCTGATTCTAATATTATAGTTTACTTTCCATTTGAAACTGTTAGAAATGTGAACTTACAGTGAAAGAGCGTCGGTGGCCTCGTAGCTTAGGGGGTCGACTCGTGATCGTAAGGTCCCGAGTTCGAAGCCCCGCGGTCACCATGTACCAATGAGTTATTCTAACTTAAGTGCATATCCGATGTTCTTACGATGAAGGAAAAACAGTCGTGAGGAAACTTGTACATTCGAACAGCTGAGTGTGTAAGAGGGTAATTGCACAAAAGATCCTAAAGGGTCGAAGTGTATCCGAGAGGGCCATCTGTAAGATAAGATAAGAAAAGATATGATTGATAAGTCTAAATTAACAATGCGAGTGTTTTTAATAATATTTTTTTACATTTAGAGAACATAATATTGAACTCCCAAAACTTTAATTCCCTAGTTAGGTACGTCTTCCCCCTTCCGCAAAACCCCCACATTCTATCTAATTGACTAGACTATCATGAACTCCCACGGACATGAAAACCATTCATTAATTGCCAATAACGGTGGTTTATCCGTTCGGGGAACCAATCGGATATTGGGATTAAGCAGAAAGCCGATAGCACACGTTGTAAATGGATCACTCGCTGCACTCGCGGAGGAGCAGGAGTGGGTTGAAGGGGGGAGATAAGCCCTTGGTGGGTTTCAATACGATTCTAATTATAATACGAGTACAGTCATCCATTAGTACAGTCACCAGGATTAAATATAGAGTGTAACACAAAGAAGCCTCACCAGGTAATACTAGATTTGAAGTTTTGCTTCTTCCCGGTACTGGAAAATATTTGAGTGTTATTCCTTTTCAGTCGTACCGGGTAAAACCACACGTGTTGAGAGACTTATGTGTGTGGAGAAAGCGAGGGAAGTTGGTCTGGATTGTAGCAAGTGGAAGGAAGTATTATCTGCCTGCCCTTACGGGATAGAGGCGTTCTTAAATATAAATATAAAGAGTGAGTTTAAAAATCCAATGAAAACGTGTCCAAAAAAATGGGTTGATAAAAAACCCGGTGCCATTAACAGAAACGCGGGCACCATCGTAACAAATAGTTTTTCATTATATCACGGTTTCATAACGAATAAGATACATCCTAATAACGCGCGACTATTATTGTATATACAGACAAAACGAACGGGACATGGAAAGGAACCTCCTAAAATACATTGCTTATTTCACTCAAAAGAGACACTCCTTATTAATACCGCTATGATATCGATTATGCGGCGTCGGCGTGGGAGCATACGTTGAGTAAATGGAACCTCAGACGACTAGTAGGTACGCCCACGCGTGGAACGAATGACAGGCGGAAGCGTTCCTGAATGAAAACCGCTCTAAAACGATTTACACCCGGTTCCTATATTCAAGAAACGAATCGTTTTCCTTACGTCTCGTTAAAATTTAACATTTGATACGTACAAAATGTGTCAAGTTTTAACGAGACGTAAGGAAAACGATTCGTTTCTTGAATATAGGAACTGGGCATTATGTATGTATGTATGTATGTAAACACTTTATTGTACAAAAGAAAAACCATAACAATACAATTAATATAAAAATATGTACAAAGGCGAACTTATCCCTTTAAGGGATCTCTTCTAGCTAGCTAATGAATGGAGGTGGATTATTACGCCTACGTCGGCTAGCATGACGCGAATAGATGCAACTGCATACGTAATTTCATGAAGCCTTGGTAATACCGCAGCTTAAAATACACTGGAACTACGTCAAGCTGTGTTTTTGTTAGCTCTTGGCTGTGATGCTCTTTAGATACGACATAGACAGCTGTCATTTCTTGTCTTGAACAAGTCTTGAGAAGGGAATTTCAGTCAAGGTCAGTTATTATAGCCAGACACCTAAAGCACATAAGGAAACAGAAAACCTGATGGTATATAAGATCTGAGATCCATATACATTTGAATTTTCATGACTATCATCTCAAGGTTGCAATCCTAAGACTCAAAATGCGTTTGCAACGATGAGAAGTAAGGTGGAATGCATGCTATCAATTTCAGCGGTTGGCTTCTCCTAAGAATGGAACTCATCAATGGAACACTAGACGGTATTCTTGAATCTTCGTACATTTGGTATTTCTAGAAACCGTAAAAGTACTTTCGTTTGTGCCTTAAGCCAACCTCGCGCGGTTGATATCTTATTTTTAGACAGCATATATTCTTTAAGGGTTTTGAGAATTCGTTTCATCAGAATTTAATCATAGTCTCTCAATAGCTACGTTTCCAAGCATTCTCTATGTGACGTTGTCTATGGTATAAAGGAAATAGGTAATAGGTATAGGTATTACTTTGTGAGCTGAAACACGTCCACTGGGGCATTATTGTACATTGACGACGCGCTGGTCTAGTCGATAGTGACCATGCATACGAAGCTAGCAGTCATGGGTCCAAATCCCGGTAAAGGGAGATATGTGTGTTCCTGAGTTATCGATGTTTTCTATCTATTTTAGTATATATTTCTCTGTGAATAATATAAAATCGAAGGCTTTGTCTGAATACAAAATGAAAATAATTGTTCCGTTTTGAAGTCGATTGCGATTGCGAGTGCCTTGGCTGATCTCGAGTCATTTTCTCGTCTCAACTGTCTTACTCAAGTCACGTTTTAGGACCGAATATTTTTTTTTGTGGTGGTAAGTCCTTGTGCAGTGTCGTTCCGAATGGCTATCGCCAAGCATCAGTGTTCGCGTTGTTGTGTTCCAATGTGGGGGTAAGACAACCGGTTAAATTACTAGCATTAATCCATCTTAGTCCTCAGGGTTGGCAACACATCTGGAGTCTTAGGATTGTAGTTTTGAGAATCCCAGTGTCTATTGGCTTAAGATTGGAATATAGTTATACCTACTGTGCGGTTGTACGGAACCCTCAGTGCGCGGATCTGAATCGCACTTGACCGGTGTTTTTTTATAGCGGTTCCATAGTACAGTCTGCTGCCGAAGTAGCTACGCATCGAAAGAGGTCAAAGTGATCTGCTCTCGACTCTATTGCCAAAAGAATACGTCGTGTCTAGATCATTTTGAGCATGTCATTCTGCCTAGCTACTTTTGATGCTGACTGTACCCAGTTTATTAAAACGAACGTATGACTTGGGATAGTTCATAGGTCAGACTAATTCGGTCCTGAGAAAACTGTCATCTCTTATATCCTGCAAATGGTTATCTAACTTCATGCAGCCCTTGACATTTTCACATTTTCCAACGTTCCTTAACACAATGTGACTGCGAAAACAAAATACACGACACAAATTACCCTCTGCCCTTTATTTCGTGATTATCTCCCCACTTGTTGCTCTGCTAATCACGAATAAACCGGCCAGCATACCCTGACCCTCGCCTCGGTCCTAATCCCCACAAACGGAAATTTGCCGGCGGTTTCAAGGGACCACCTTTCAATGGTCGCTGGCAATCTCTTGTTAAAGCTGACAAGCTGCTGTTTTGAGTTGTGTCTTAGCTAATAACGTTTGTGATCTTGAGATCAAGTAATTGGTGTTTTGGTGCGATCATTTCATGGAACAAGTCTTACACAAAGCAAGATTTAAAAACCCAACTGCTGTTTGGATAATGTCGTCAAAGTAATTTACTTATCATGTTTATGTTTTTTATTTCGCCAATTTTACATTGAAATCTAAATATTTAAAAGGAGAAACTGACTGACTGACTGACTGACATATCAACGCACAGCCTAAACGGCTAAACGTAGGCACTTGAAATTTGGAAGGGACGTAGCTTAGGTACCGTAGAGGTGCACTAAGAAAAGAATTCCCGAAATTCCCACGGGAACGGGAATTAGCGGGAAAATTATTAACTCAAAAAAAATGTTTTGCCTAACGAAGTGGACACGGGAACAGCTAGTATTGTATAAGAATATAATCACCAATTTATTAAAATCGGTTTAACTGTTAATTAGTTCAGAGGGAACATAGAGTCGGATATACATATCTACAGGTCAAACACATTGCTCATTGATTACAAAACGGACACATTCCAAAATAATTTGCTCTTCCATTAAAAATTGAATTCCAACCGCTTCTCAAAATGCAACACTGACTCATTTTGGATTGTGTCCGTTTTGTATTTAACGAACAAAATAAACCTCCTTTTCGGCTATGGGTAAAAATCAGTATACTCAAGTGATTTTACCTCAAGGCGTCCGCCGATTGAGAAGGTTTTTTTGAAAAATAATGTTAAATATCATGATGCTTTTTCTTGAAGGCATACTTTTTTTTTTCTGCGTAACAATGTAGCCATTACCGGAAAGTTGTATACCTAAATGTTTCTTACTATTTACTGTTCCAAATGTAAATTCAATTTAACAAAAGTAAAGGCCACATTTCCTAAAACACAAGAAAAATGTGTACTATCAGACCATTGGAACCTTGACCCACCATAGAACTGTGTCACAGAGACGTTATGATTCAAGTCATAAGAAGTGTCAAACAAATTGTTTTATAATGTCACTGTGACACCGTTCTATGGTGGGTCAAGGTTCCATTGGGCTGATAGTACTTATTCTATATATAAATTAAAATAATATCACGACGAAAATGAATATATTCTTTTGACATGTCCAGCACTCGGACGTCTATCTTATAAATAAAGACATAGAGAAACCCAAACTCCTACATTTCACCTTTTTTGTTACGAAGTCGAATGAGATACGTATTGTGTCCATTCATTATCGTAAGTCTGTGACGTGACGACGCTATGACGTCACAACCTCAAGATGGCGGCGATGTTCAAGTTACAAGCGACTATCGTCGTATCAATCTAGAATCTAAATATATTTCAATATACACGGTGTAACATACGGAAACAGAATAATTTTAACAGCGTACTCCTGAGGTCGTGAGAAGCAAAAAATGTTATCTGAACCCAGGTCGAAATATGCTTATTATTTTTTATCATAAGGGTGTTTTGTACTGGAGATTTCATTACAACTGCATGCTGGATAAAACATAAAAAAAAAAAAAACATTATTTCGACCTGGGTCTTACGACCTCAGGAATACACTGTTAAAATTATTCGGTTTCCTCATGTTACACCCGGTATTTCTAAGTAGGTGACAGCTCACAAAAACACGTAGTTACCTACAAAATCTTATTTAAATAATAAGGGTCTGTATAGGAGGCAATTCCGGTTTTATTCTCTAATTTTAAATGTCTGTAGACCTACATGTATAAATGTCAAACTGTATCCTTGTTACATTAGATCCCATTATGGTTTATAGTTATTCTCAGGAAACAAAACAAAAACAATAAATACATTGATAGGATGCGATGGTAAAAATATAAGGAACAAAGTCCAAACTGTTACCTTTCGTTTCAAAACTTTCAAATTAAATTTTAGGGTCCATGCCACGAGCGACTGGACTGCAAAGGCTATGTTTTGTAATTTTGTATGTGTTTTATAAAATAAATGCAGTGTCTCAATTAAATCAACGTTTGTCTCAGTTGTACTAACATAATAAACTCAGTTGCACTACAAGTTGAAAGGGATTTTATACTTCGACTTATCCAGTTTTACTTTTTTTTGAAGTAAGTCATACAGTTCATTTCACGATTTTTTATTAAGCAAACCATACCTAGCCATCTAATTATTTATATATCTGCACAAGACATATTACGAACTATAATCTCACTAAAACCTACTGAACCCGTGCCTTCCGCTTGCGTCACACCACAACGAGCCATAAAGGGGTACTTTAGCAACGAGGGCAGAAATAGCCCGGGTGGACCCGGTGGATTTAGGAGCTCCGTACTGTTTGTGACTTAAACGATTATAGCTTTTGTTCATGGTTTGTTAGGCTTCTTAAGGAAACTCGCTTTTAAATTCTTAAATAATTGGTTAACCGGCGAACTGAAATAGTCTTATCATAGCATATTAGCGTATTTTAGTTAATTCTAAACTACTACTTCACACATTCTATACGTTAAATATGGTTCATTAGTGTTTTATCATTTTGCAAAGTTTCATTTCGCAATGAGATACTTCCCGCCGCAATATTTTACAATTTCATGTGGTCAAACGGCTAACCTAAATGAAAGTTTGTAAAATGATATAGTTTGTCAAATGATGATTTGGACAAAAGACACGATACCGTTAAATATAACAGCAATATTTAATTAAATAATCACGATCTCGAAAACAGCTCGAACGATTTCGATGATATTTGCAATACAGGGGTTTTCGGGGCGGAAAATCGATCTGTCAAGTTGTCATCTTTGGGAAAATTCTTTTTCAACCCGAGTGACGTTCTGCGTCCCAGGTGTTTGGTAGATAATTTTCACGGTCATTATTTCCGTAAAGCGATTGGATTTATCCCCGTTCGAGCTCCGTAGACTCTGTAAAATTCCATTTTGAAATGGAAAAAGCACGGTAGTGAAAATATGATGCTAAAAAAGAAGAAACGATAAAACTCACAAAGGGAAAGCCACGAGTGTGGAAATAGACTACCGGGAAACAAGCGACTGGAAAATATCGCGTTCGGGAAAACGCGATAAAAAAATATTTTAAAGAAAAAATATGTTAAGGAAATCAGTGCAGAATGTGTGTTATGTTAGAGAATAAGTGGGTGGTTACATACACATACACACACATAAACTCACGCCTTTATTCCCAGAGTGGGGTAGGCAGAGCTACAGAATTACCAACAACTCTAAAAATTTGTTAATAATTCTGTAACCACATTTTGCACATTTAGACTAAGATGTTTACCAGTGTATTAGTGACAGGTTGCAAGCCCATCGCCTAACAGTACTATACGCCTTAATTCCCTTAGCAGTCTCTTACGACATCCACGGGAAGATATGGAATGGCACTATTCTAACCCGGCAACCACACGGGTACCAAAAATTCCTACACACGAAATAGGGGGCAGGTGGCCTGGTGTGCTCATTCGCCCTTCCAAGTGCCATAAATCGGTGTCACCAACGTGAACATAGAAAACAACGGACATTCAAAGATATGCTAAAACATGAGATCACCCTACTTCAATGAGACAACGAAACATTTTGATTAAAACATACAAACAGTAATAAAACCGACCCTCTCTATAAATGTTTATGTAACGGACAGCTGCTCGAATCTCATAAAAGGAGTTATAAGGGGCACTACGTTAAATGCTGTGAACTCCATATGGAGTCGGTTTTGTATGAAATTCTGGGATCCTGGTATTTAAGGTCCTTTTTTAGGCTTCCATGCCCGAAGGGAGCCCGAAGGGACCCTTTTAATATGCCTCCGTTCGTCCGTCCTTCCGTAACTTTAAACAGCTGTATCTTTTGAACGGTAAATAGATAGCGGGTTTTTTTCCAAACAGTAGATTTATTACCATTTTTTTTAAAGAAAGTTAAATAGGTAATGACGGGGCCCTCGAAATACCTAAACATGAAGACCTTCTAAAGTACGCGAATATGTAATAATGGTAAATTTTATTTTCATTTGTTTTGATTTGTTTACATGAGTGACCGATGAATAGAAACCGACTTATAAATTAAATTACGTTTTTATTTTCTGTGCGTGTAACTTTTAATTTTATTAATAATATTTTCCCGTACTTAAATTTATTTTAATTGTAGTCTGTGTCGAGTTTTATCCGGCTAGACCTCCCATTTTATCCTTTTGAAAAGACCCCGAAGTTTCTTTGATATAAGGTAAGCTGGGGGTCTACCGAAAACCGAAAAAATTGCTAAGTGGTCTACGAGACAAAGAAAGGAATGTGGGTTAATTGGCCTAATGACCAATAAGGACAAGCGATATGTCCCCGAATAGCAAATTCTAAGTTGTAAAATTATTACTATGGATAAAAGTTATCGCCATGCAAAGACAGCGGTTTTTCAAAGTAATTATGCTAAAGTCGTCTATGTAGGCGTCTCGATGTTCCAGATTTTTTAATATTTCACACAGTGATTTAAGATTTCCCGCCATACAAAAAGTTGTGGAATATGAAAAAACCTTTAAAATGGCTTATGGCTTGTCATTATTGGTTTTTAGGCCAGTGTCCATACAAAACTGCCCATCATCCTTTGGAGAGTTGGGGAGCTCTGGCTTAAATGGTTAGCAACGAGTCGCCACTGCGCCTTACTCTTCCTTTGCAAATAAAATTGCAATTAACACCCGCAAAACTTCCCAAGCTCATTATAACACTACCTCTAAAACCCCTTTTTTCCGCAAGCTTTACAGCGGTATACCCGAGTTTAACACCCACCCTGCCCGAGCACGCATAATGAAGCAATCACGCCGCGAGTTAACCCGTTTATGCAGATAGGGGCAGGATGTGTTTGGTTTGCTGGGCCAGCGTGACCTTTGGGTACAGGCGTGTTCACTGGCGTGAAAATAGAACGTAGATTCTGGTCTAAAAATGAACTTTGTACGTGGTATGGCTTTGTATTTAATTTGCTTTTGATTCGAATGCCTAGTGGTTTTACTAACGATTTAGCCTTAAACGAAGTTAGAGTTTAGAAGTGGAATGCAATTGCATCTCCTATACGTAATTGTTAAGCTGCCCTTTCATGTTTTTTATGGCAAAAAAAACAATTTTCCTGAGAGATATTGTTATCTGGAGATTGAAAAATCAGCCCTTACACAAATGTTTTTCAATATGATCTAAGTAAGGAAGCTTGTACGAATTCGACCGTTATTATTCTACATACATACATTAAATCACACCTGTTTCCCAGAGGGTTTGTCAAGATCGTAGCAAGTGGAAAGAAGTGGTCTCTGCCTACCCCTCTGGGAAACAGGCGTGTATGTATGTATGTAAGTGTATAAGTGTCCGCATTCTTGTGTTCCGTTGTGGCGATAAGGCAACCGGTGAAATGACTAGCGTAGTAGTATCTTAGTCCTCAGAGTTGGCGCCGCATTTGCGGTCTTAGATAAATAAATATCAGGGGGCAATATCACACCAATTGCCCTAGTCCCAATCTAAGCTCTAGGCTTATACTATGGGTACTATACAACGACATAAATACTTATATAGAGAAATAATACTTAAATATATAGAAAACATCCGTCTCAGGAAAAAAATAATCGCGCTCATTACACAAATATCTGCCCTTACCGGGATTCCCAAGACCAGATTGTAGTCTTAAGATTGCAGACGTCTATGGGTCTCAGATCCCACCTACCACCAGCCCCCTATTTCACCATCTTGACGCGTGACTGGTGATAATTCGGTATACATTGCAAAGTTAACACGCTGATACGTCACTGGGTATCATTTTAAACTAGGCCATGTACACTGAAATGTCACGTATAATAAAATTGTCGGGATGGTGAATTAGGGGGAGGGGGGGGGGTTCCCTTGTGCCTTTGAAAAGATTAAAAAACTGAAAACCATAGTCTTCTTCCTCATACTTGTAGTTCTGCTGGTCCCCAATCAGATAGGGATTACCAACAGTAAAGAAGAAGTGTAAGAAGGATAGCTATACACACGCCCATACAGGGTCGACGTGTATCTGAAAGGGTCCATCTTATTTCCCTAATCCCTATTACCAAATCTGAGTAAAACACGATAAAATAAACCTATTCCAATTTTCTTTTTAAACTTAGAAGGCTCTCGCTTTTGTTAATGTATATTTAATGACACCAATTAGAATGTCATTAGGATGTAAATGAATTAAGCGTTCGTAATTGCTTAAATAAGCCCGGGGTATGATTTAAAAAATAATTTGTGCTAATAAGTGTGTAAACACGTGGTTTGTTTTTATTTTCCCCGTTTGACCCCACTGTGAAAGAAAGGAGGTTATGATTTTGCGGGTGGTAGAACCTTGTGCAGGGTCCGTCCGGATCGCTACCACAATCTTATCCATTAACCTACCGCCAAACAGCAGTGTTCGCATTGTTGTGTTCCGGTTTGGGGATAAGTCAGCCGGTGAAATGACTAGCATAGAGGCATTCCATCTTAGTCCTCAGGGTTGGCAACGCATTTCCAGTCTTAGGATTGCATTGCAGTCTTGTGAATGCGAATGTCTATGGGTCACAGTCTCCACCTTTTTGTATGGCGGGAAATCTTAAATCGCTGTGTGAAATATTTAAAAATCTGGAACATCGGGACGCCTACATAGACAACGTTAGAATAATTACTTGGAAAAACCGCGGTCTTTGCATGGCAATAACTTTTTTCACACAAAGATTTCGAACCACCTGTCATAGTAATAGTTTTACAACTTAGAATTACCTATTCGGGGACATATCGCTTGTCCTTATTGGTCATTAGGCCAATTAGCCCACCCTCCTTTAATAACGGGTTGGCTTAAAGTAATGAGAAGGTATTCAATTGACAATAGCAGGCAAAAAAATAATACAAAAAGGATTTTGACAGCTATAATAAATAGAAAATATGTCAATTATTGTTAAAAAGGCAAATAATGATAAGCTGTGTTAATAAAAAATGTCCACAAGGAAGTCATTACGTGAACATGTCTATCGCCTACTTGGACGACGTGAAAAATCTGAAGTGGTCTCTCACTTCAAAGCTGAAATGTATCTCCATCTACAATTTAATGTTTGATCCAGCGGTGGGAATTTGGTATTAGGACTAAAGATTTACCAAAAACGGGAAGATAACCCATTCTTAATCATTGAAACCGGAGGAAAATGGCAAAGTTTGCACAAAACAAAGTGGATGAGTCCCAGATAAGTTAGCTGTAAAATATGCTGTTTCCCGTTGGTGAGTAAGGAGTATTTTAAAGAAATACAATGTTCTACACTTAAAGCGTCAAAAAACACCCAAATATTCCGACATACAGCTTGAAGAAATTCCAAGAAGTGCAAGAAGTTGCGAAGAAAGTATCACTATGCAGGGAGCACCCAGAATTGACTAAAAAAGCGTGACGTTCATTTCGTATCGAAGGATTCAAACCTTCCGAACGTCGGTGTAGCTCGTCCAATGGAGGATTTTTTGGTAATTCTCAGTAGACTAGTTTACAGTGATGGGCCGCAAGCGAAATCACATACACAGTTGAAGCGCCGGGTATAAAAGCAAAGAATTAACTGAAAAAATAAAAAAAGATGTTGTCCAACGTATGATGAAAACGGTAAGAAGAAAGCTGCGAAATTTTTTAAATGGGCGAGGTTTTCTATATTATAATGATTGATTATCATGCTGGTTTTAGTTTATTTGTATATGATAAAAAGCTATATAACCTAAACAAGTAATTTAATAAAAAAAAATTAGAAAAAAAAATTCTCATTACTTTAAGCCAACCCGTTAGTTTAATAGTAGTCGATTTTAATTCGTCAAACGAGCAACGCGCACCCGCGCACCAGCGGGCGGCGGTGGCCAGCACGTCGGCGCCGCCATGGAGTTATAACCAAACTCCTGCTGTGGCAATGAATGAAAGAGATGTTTATATGTATATGCACGAGTGAAGGTGTGGATAATGATGATGAGTGGCTCCGCCACATGTGGGCAGTATGGAGAATTAGGAAACTAACTCAGTTAGAAGAAGAAGAGGAAGAAATACATTTATTCACCAACGATAAGACACACATCACACATCTTATCCATTAACCTACCGCCAAACAGCAGTGTTCGCATTGTTGTGTTCCGGTTTGGGGATAAGACAGCCGGTGAAATGACTAGCATAGAGGCATTCCATCTTAGTCCTCAGGGTTGGCAACGCATTTGCAGTCTTAGGATTGCATTGCAGTCTTGTGAATGCGAATGTCTATGGGTCACAGTTTCCACTTACCATCAGGTGGCCTGTGTGCTCGTTTGTCTTCTCTATGCCAAAAAAAAAAAAAAAAAAAAACACATTTTCAAAAGATTTATGCGTGTAATGACTATAAGGAAATATGCCGAAGTATAAAAATGTCTACCTTTAAAACATAAATTAGTCTAAGTATAAGAAAGCCAATACTTCAAAACGTCTAAGTCTTATTAAGTCGAAATATAGAAATTACTACTCTCAAAGTATAAAAATGTCTACAATCATAGAAGTTAATGTCTTATATAAAAATCGACTATGTAAATAGTGCGGAGAGCGGTTATCAAGTGGACATTTTTATACTTCGGCATATTTCCTTATAGTCTATTGTCGTAACATCTTTATACGTCGTCTAATAAGTATATACATATGTGCGCATTTTTATACTTTGACCAAATTATGCACGGACGAAATTATTCAAGTAGACATTTTTATACTTCGGCATATTTCCTTATAGTCGATACACGCATAAATCATACAAAAATAAAATAAAGAAAACAGTGAAGGCAACAAAGAAGGCAACAAAGAACGCTCGCAATGTATGGTGGTGTTTTCTTTTTTAATAATAATTAAATTTATTGAATAAGACAGTTACAAAATCATACTTAAGTATCACAAAAAAGTTTGTAAATAGAAAAAAAAACAATAGTATAGATGCAGCTGGATCTTAAATTGGGATTACCCTGTGCCATAAGACATAAGAATGGACACTGGCTCAGCAAAATGCTGAGGTGTCAGACACCTACAGCGCTGACTTTCAGGCGTTTGGCAAGTTAGGGTAATCTGTTCTTAGTACAAAGCTTAGATTTTGGAAAACGGAAATTCGGCATTTAAAGATTAAAAAAAACAGCTCTTGGCATTACGCAAACTAACGTTGCCATTCGTTTCGTTTTGAAACCAATCACGTCACTGATAGATCACGTGACATGTCGTATCACGTGATCTACCAGTGACGCGATTGGTTTAAAAACGTAACGATTAGAAACGCTAGTTAGCGTAGTGCATCTTGTCAAGGCCGTAAGACCTGTTAAGGCATTGCTTTAAATTCGACCGCCATTACTGTCGAGTAGATAAGAGGTATCGTAATACGATAACACGTCGAAAACGATATGGTTTATACCGTGTTGAATATAAGCCTTGGAATTAAACCTATTAACTATGGGCTATGTAAGGTTCTTTGTTATGATGTTCTGACTTTGTTCCGATTTTGACGAAATTGATTTTGTACATTTATTTAAGCGTCATCGTGAGTGTATATCGTCTAAGTATGTCGTGACCTTTAAAAAAAAGACAAAATGGCCGATTTGAACCTTAATAAAGTGCACTAAAAATAAACAAATATAATTTAATGGTTTTTTTCACAATTGGATAGATCCAATAAAAAGATGACAAATGGTCGATTTGGACCTGAGTTGTTAATGTGTGCCTAAAAATAAACAGACAGATTTTAATGGACTTGGATACGTTTTATGTTCTTTAGGAATTTGACCGGTAAGTAACGACTTAATGTAATTAAATATATCTATTTTTATTCCTGACCTTTTTAAAGTATTGAAAAAAACTACTTAAATAAATTTGTTCGGACAATCCATAAATAATATCCTTTCCCATCGTTTTTGGTCGGTTAACTTCGTATTTATCTTGCTTTCTCAGTTGGCTTATTGATGGGTACTGAAGCTAATTGAGAAAGCTAGATAAATACGAACATATCCCACAAAGAACGATGGGAAAAGATTATTCACTATATCTGTATATACATGAACAGAGTATACTAGACCGAGAAGACATAAACCCTTTTTCACTTGATCTTCAGAAGACTTTTTTCACTAGAACCTCAGAGGGCCCAGACAAGATGCACTACGCTAGCTAACGTTTCTATTCGTTTAGTTTTTAAGCCAATCGCGTCACTGGTAGATGACGTGGTACGAAAAGTCACGTGATGTGCCAGTGAAGTGATTGCTTTAAAAACTAAACGAATAGAAACGATAGTTAGCGTAATGCGTCTTGTCTGGGCCCTCAGAATTAATGTTTTTCTATGAATATGACATAGCTAATTCTAGACCAGTTTCCGTCAGTTTAAATTTTTATTAAATGGAAACTCGTCTAACAAATTCTACTTTAAGTACGCTGTGATAAACTCGGCAGCCTCAAAATGGCTGGAACGGCAGAATTTCGCGGCTGTTTCAGATTAAAACGGAGAAGTTTATTTCAAACAGTTAAAAGCCAGTTTTATTAATATTAGCTAGCTACGGTTTGCGTGAAATTTGTTTGATACTCGAGTTTTTTTTCTGTGGCGTGGTGATGACACGCACATGTCACGATGGCCTCTATTTTAAGACAGTAAACGATATTGATATTGACATGTTATTTGACGACGCGCTGGCCTAGTGGGTAGTGACCCTGCCTACGAAGCTAGTGGTCCTGGGTTCGAATCGCGAATTGTGATGAGCGCAAATATTTGTTCCTGAGTCATGGATGTTTTCTATGTATAATCTCAATAATAACTTTGAAATTACATGAAAAATTATCGATTTAAATTTTGAAAGTTATTTAAATTACAAATATCTACATATGATAACAGTAATCAGTCTCGTAGTTTGTATTTAAGTATATATTTCTATATATAAGTATTTATATCGTTGTCTGGTACCCATAGTAAAAGCCTAGAGCTTAGTTTGGGACTAGGTCAATTGGTGTGACATTGTCCCCTGATACATATTTATTTATTTTTATTTATTAAAAAGAGTTATGATAAAGTAGACAGTATGATAACATATCAAAAGTAATATTGTCTGAACTAGTAGAATAGAGTTAAAGAATTCATACATATTCTGAATGACGAAAAACTCCATCTTTCAATTCTGCAAACTTTTACTTCCAACCTTTTCCGAAAACTTACGGATCTGCATTTAAAGTTCCAAGTAACTTAGATCCTAGTGTAGTTTAGTAGACTAAGTGGCAAGTTACTTGACTAGACCAGTACCCTTACCATGAGTTACAATTACCGTACTCGCTAGCGAATCGAATGCTCTGTCCCTTGCACGGGTCCATATTGGCTCATATAACATTGGTCTTTCGATTTTTTATACAAATAACGCTATGTGACTATACTCATCATTACTCCGAAAAATTTTACTCGTACTTTTTTGTTCATACTTTTTTAAGTCATAATTATCGCAACTCATAAAACATTTTTGTTTAAAACTGTTACTCTTTTTAGATTTTTATAAATGTAACCTAACCTAACCTAATTTTAACTACACGTAAGAAATTTAAGAAATTCTGAAAAGTGTACGGTTCTATGAATATTGGCTAAGTTCAGATGATTATAAGTTCCGATCATTAGTATTAAAAAAATCTATGAAGAATACGAAGAGTGATTATTAGGTTGTAAAATTATATGAGATACATTTTCGGAGTTCCAATAATCTAATTTGCAATTTTATATGAACTTTGGCGCACCCCCCTTGCACTCTATAAGAATATTTGTGAGGTCTACGAGGGACAGAACTTCGACTCGCTAGCGACGTTAATTGTACATGGTAAGGGTACAGACCGAGAAAGTTTTGAAATTAGTTCCGCTGTCAAAGGCTGCATTCTGTTTGTCGTGCGGTGTGGGCTGTAACATATAACTTACAGAGTTCCTATGAATCGTATCAGTTATGAATTTCCTCCTACGCTCTTGTGAGGGGTTGTGATATTGCTTAAGTTTCTGAATAATACCAATACTATCAATTACGAAAATAATCTTCTGTAATATACAAAAAACTTAACAAAGAAGTTCAATTGTACCCTAAACTAACCTATGAATGCAATAAACATAGGTAATATGACTTGGATTAAGGACCTAAATTATGAGGAGACTGAGCAGTTGTTACTAACCTTATAAATTAAAATAAACACATACATACACGCACATGTATATTCGTGTGTATATTTCTTTGTGTTTGTGTAATAATATTTTAATTGTTTACTTTCAGACCAATTTTTAGTTTTAATATTTTTTCTCTTTTATCTTGCTGTTTCTAATTTACATGTAACATTATACATATGCTATAGAAGAGCGGGGTCTCCGGGCACGGGTATATCTTTACTTAAAAGGAGACTTCAGCCATGATTATACATTATTGCCTAGGCGCGGAAAGTAAGGGATTTGACCTGACCTGAGTGAAAAAGTGTTCTTATTTATATCGTGAACCATATTTTTTGATGGTTTTCTTTATCGATATAACTGTTCTCAACCAAGACAGACAAATTGTCGCCACGTCGGGGACCGCTAAGTAGCTGGGGTATTTTATACTATTTCATTTACTTACCAGTCCCCCGACGTTTCGACGCTTGAATCAAAATATTAATACCTACTATTATTAAACTTATAGGGCCAATACTTATTATTTTTTACTTTTTAGACGTTTTTCTACCGACTGCTTAGAGTCGGGGGTTTTTTTAATTTTTTATTTAATTTTTATTTCACGCTTTTTAAACTTTAAAGCTCAATATCTCAAAAACGGCTTAACCGATTTTGATAAAACATGTCTAAGAACACTCCTGACTAATACACCTTTCAAACAAAATCAAAATCGGTTCATCCGTTCAGGAGCTACGATCCCACAGACAGACACACACAGAGACACACAGACACGTCAAACTTATAACACCCCGTCGTTTTTGCGTCGGTGGTTAAAAAAAGCGAGATTGCTTAAAACAAGTCACTCCCGAAGTAAATAAAAATGTATCTTTTGACGCCCATTCAAGCACAAACAATGAATGGGGCCGCGGAATTTGGCTGAGTTGCGTGGGCGGTTATTTCATTTTAACATTATCATGACAAGATGAAATTTGTAAAAAAAATAAAAATGTCCCTACATCAAAGTAAGAAAAGTAGTCTTTCTATCATACTAGCTTCTGCCCTCGACTACGTCCGCGTAATTAACGACTATAGTTATTCCCTCGGGAACTTTAAAAATTTCCGGGATGAAAAGTAGCTTAGCTAATCCCGGGTATAAGCTATCTCCATTCCAAATTTCATCCAAATCCGTCCAGCCGTTGCAGCGTTAAGAAGTAACAAACACACACACACACAACAACACACAAACTTTCGCATTTGTAATATTAGTAGGATATACCTTAGGCCTTTATTTGTCTTAAACCTTGATAATGTTAATTTTTAACCGATAGGTACTATCAGCCCAATGGAACCCTGACCCGGGACGAACGGTGTCACAGTGACATTATAAAACAATTTGTTTGACACTTCTTATGACTTGAATCATAACGTCTCTGTGACACAGTTCTATGGTGGGTCAAGGTTCCAATGGTCTGATAGTACAGTCAAAGTCATAAATATTTAAACGTTCCCAAGGCATCGTCTAGGCCATTTGTAATGTCTATGTACGAGTACATATACAGTGTGTTACCAGCACCCTGGCTTTTGTTAAGGTAGGTTAAAATAATGTCTACTACGCCTTTGTTAACTTTCTAACAATTTTTTTATTGCCAGCAATTTTTTTTTATTTTCTTCACTTTCGGCATGGTGACCAATATTTTCCCAGTCCTCAGCAGTAATAATAGTATTAATTTTTTCAGTTGCTAAATTCATTACAATACAAACAGCCTAATAATATTTAGAATTTCCTACTGACATTATTTTTGAATTTTCTTTTTAAATATAATTATTTTATTACAAACCTCTTTTTATGCTGATAGTACGGGAAAAGGGAAATTTCAAATATAGAATGCCTATAAACACACAATACCACTACATATGCAATTCCACGCTCTCGGTAATTCATCTATACCTAAGAAAATGTAGTGTAAAGCTATTTTAATTTTTCTTAAATTTAAAAATTTAAAAATACTTGCAAACAATTGCTAAAGCAACATTATTATCGGCAGTTTTAATAAATGCCCGCATGCGGGTAACACACTGTATTTGGTGCGATGGCCGTATGGATAATTGAGTGCATTCACATTTTTAAGACTTGTACACAGTCGAAGTCACAATAGTACATTGTGTATTAAGGGTGGTAAAGAAAGAATTACAAACGAGAGTCTGTTAGAAGCCCGAAGCCGAAGGCTGAGGGCTTTAATGACTCGAGCTTTGTACCTATTTCCTTTACCACCCGTGTAACATACAATGTTTTTCATCACAATTGCGAGGAAATGAAATAAAATTTGAATGAAATAAGATTTTTTTAGCATGTTAGGACACTATTTACGAGCAAGTGTGATGAAAATATGTTTACACTTTAGTACCTTGTCTGTTTAACGTCATGTTTAAACTGT
Organism: Acleris laterana; assembly: GCA_963966035.1. Lineage (NCBI taxonomy): Eukaryota > Metazoa > Arthropoda > Insecta > Lepidoptera > Tortricidae > Acleris > Acleris laterana. The sequence goes on along the minus strand of OZ014462.1, from coordinate 9,426,105 downwards.
CATATGAAATTGACACAGCGATTAAAGTGACAAGGTAATAAAGATATTTAAAGACAAGGTAATAACATATTTATGATTTCGACTGTACATTGTAACAGAAATGTTGTAAACCAACTCAATGGCTCCCAATATGCAGGCTCAGCTTAGTACAACAACAATGCTAATTATACTATCTGTTACTTCTTCTTGTTTCTATTATCCTTATGTCCGGATAATTTAGGAAACTACGGAAAAAAATAACAATATCTAATTCTTAGCTAAATTTGCGAGAATTTCATAACATAACATTTGTATGTAGCTATCTTGTTTGTGGTTTTGCGGTTACAGTGGTTTCGCAGTCAAAGCACAACAAAGAGACAGCCCATACCTCTCTCACTCGTACAGATATACGTACATGTCGTACATGTATGCCACAAGCTTGTACACTCACTTTTTACAAACAAAGATACACTGGTAAACTTAGCCTACTTGTGCAAAATGTGGTTACAGAATTATCAACAAGTTTTTAGAGATGTTGGTAATTCTGTAGCTCTGCCTACCCCACTCTGGGAATAAAGACATGAGTTTATGTATGTATGTGTATGTACAAACAAAGATCTCCTAAACTGGGGCTCCGTTCTCAGTAAAACCACATTGCTTTTGAGGTTACCGATTACCTAGTAGAATACAGCCCCATTTATTTATTTTTAAATTATGTTTACTCTTTGAACATACATACATACCGTCACGCGTTCATCCCAGAGTGTGGTAAGACAGAGCTACCAAATTACCAACAGTTTACTGGTTTTACTTTTACTCTTTGAACAAAGTGGTTAATTGCCTTCTGTGGGGTTTGACGTATCTGTGCAATTAATTTTACGCTAAGAGAAAAGGACAGAGTTATGTAACTGCTAAAGCTCCGTCCTTTTCGCTCACCGTAAAAATGAACTGTATAGCCATGTCATAATAACCCGCCTGAATATAAAAACCAACTGGGGGGTTATTATGACATAGTTATGCAATTCTGTTTACGATGAGAGAAAAGGACAGAGCTATATAACTGCCATAGCTCTGTCCCTTACACTCACCGTAAAATGAACTGCATAGTTATGTCATAATAACCCCCCTGTTCAACTAATAACGAGTATTCATGACTTTTTCACAGCTTCCATAAAAGCTGACTTATGTAGACAGATGAGAAAAATCATTTTTTTGAATAGCTATAATAATAACCAAGGAATAAGCCAACAAAGATTTGTTCCTATCTCTTTCTAGCAAAACAGAATTCACAATGCGCGTTTATATGGCTGGTCTGTTAGACGTCACAGTGTATATCGGATTTCTCTGTCTAATAAACGATATATCGCTCATTGAATACAAAACTGACACATTCCAAAATAATTCGCTCTTGCATTAAAAATCTTATACGAATAGCTTCTAATTTTAAAATGCAACACTGACGCATTTTGGAATGTGTCCGTTTTGTATTCAATGAACGATATGATTGTATCATACGTATTTCTTGGCCGAAAAAAACCGGTCAAGTGCCAGTCGGAGTCGCGCAACGTGGGTTCCGTATTTAACATAATATGGTTGGAAAAGGCAAAAGAACATACTCATATTGTTATGAGCTTTATTATCTACGCAATAAGTAGAACTCAAGCCATATTGCAAATGACCTGATAACCCTTAGGTAGATACTAGGGAGTGCAAATAACCGGTTTAAACCGGTTTTAATCGGTTATTTTCATACAAAAACGGCCAATAACCGGTTAAATTGCATTCCCTAGTAGATACTCGTAGTGCCATGTTGATGCAGTTTTAGATCGGGGACCGACCGATAGCAACTCTACAGATGTTCGTAGAAGTAGCCCCCTTCCGTAGGTTTAGCCCACAGACGTGGTTTACCGGAGTGTGTAGTAGATACTCGTAGTAAAGTAGTAGTGCCATGTTGATGCAGTTTTAGATCGGGGACCGACCGATAGCAACTCTACAGATGTTCGTAGATGTAGCCCCCTTCCCTAGGTTTAGCCCACAGACGTGGTTTACCGGAGTGTGGCCGCTGTGACTACAGCTTCTTAGAGCCACTAGGGAAGAGATTATGGAGGTTTGATAGTACCTAACACTCCGTAACAGTCCTGATAACCCTTATGACTAAGATGGAATACCTGTCTACTGGAACACAACATTGTTAGCACTGATGCTTCGCGGCAGGCTAGTGGGTATCATCCTACCACGACTAAAGTTTTATAACATGGTAATAACGAAAGCTCCTAAGACTTGTTGATTTCGTCGAACTTTCGACGAAAGTTTACTCAAGCCTGGTGCCTGCCGATTTATTGCCAAGTAGCATCCGTGAATAGAATTTTCTTTTAATTAAATAAATTCGGCTTCGAGACTGGAAAAGTTGTATTTCAAAGAAGTTAAACTTATAGAACTTAGGCTCTTTGTAGGACTTTAAAGCTGGTCGTTGAACTAAGGAACTGTTACATTTAACGTCACGTGAACAATTTTGTATCTAATAGACACGGTATGAAAAGGTTCGTCATTTCAACTCTATTTCAATGCCATTAAGGTACAAAAGTGATGATTATTTTTATACTGTGGCTGTACTGAGGAATAAAATTTAACCGGTTATTAACCGTTTTTGCATGAAAATAACCGGTTAAAACCGATTATAAACGATTATTTGCGTTCCCTAGACTATACGTAAAATAAATATAAGAGGACAATCTCTCACAACCTGACCTAGTCACAACTAACTCTATACTAATAGGTAAATACTAGGCAAAGGAAAAGCACATTATATCTAATTTTAAACAAAAACTATCACGACTTCTTTCCTAAAATACAGGCGACTAAAGTGTAGTGTAGGCGACCTACTAAAAGCATCTCAGATCTGAGATAGTTTTTGTGTAGTAACGGCTTCGGAACCCTAAACTGAGCATTACTGCTCTGCCAGGGTTTTTCACAATATCTACAACATAATTATATGTATGTATATTTGTATGTAAACACTTTAGTGTACAAAAGAAAACAAATACTAAGGCGAACTTATTTCTTTAAGGGATCTCTTCCAGCTAACTCTTGAAAGATTGAGAAAAGTGAAAAGTTGTGCATCGAGTAGCCGTGTACAACTTTTTTTTATATACATCGATAAAATCGGCCTAGATTAAAGGGGAGAGAAACGTTAACGGATTTTGTATGTTTTTTTAGATTCACAAACCTCTTAAAAGAGATAGCTGTTGTCTCGCTTCGTGCCCGGGCAAGTGCTGCCCCATTTTGGCCTTATTGACCGTACAACCCTCGGCCTATTTAGCCGATGATCGATCTCCGATATCTTAGCCTTGTACGATAACGGTTCAGTGGCATAGCCTCCCGAATCCCCAGGTTTTTGAGGACATAATACCAAATATAAAAGGCACCCTATAACTAATTGAACAAGGTTGCAATTGCAATGTTAATAAAATTGGTATTAGGTCTTGCTTTAGTAATGGTATGAGGGCAATTTTAATTATCTAGTTCGAAAGGGCAGTGTAAACTTAGCCTAGTTGTTGTAAGACCCTGTCTTTGAAGCTAGCAGTCTTGGTTCGATTCCAGGCAGGGTAAAATGTTTGATTGATGAATGGGACTTGTTTCTGAATGTTGTTATAATAGGTATATTAACCGTTTTCTAGTACCTATTGTACAGTCGGCTACAAAGAGATGTAATCATTTTTGGACCATATTAAAATGCAATAAGGTGAAAAAGTGGATATATCTCTTTGTAGTCGACTGTACAAGCCTAGTTGTTGTCCAATTTTTTATTTATTTAGGGAAATATAGGGGACACTTGATTCTTATTTTACAGAAGATAAGGATTATTCATTTGTTTTGCAACAATAAACTTAGGAGTGTATGATTTTTAAATTAAGTCAGCTAAAAGTGTCTATCATTGGTGCAGTCACCCTACCCAATCGTACGCCGTAGTGCGTTTTCTAATCAATCCCAATTTCGTAAAACAATGGAATACGAGTACAATGCCAAGCAACGCTACTTGACAAGATAAAATTACCTTTTTATTCAGGTTTTAGTCAAACCAAACAAACCAAACAACAAACAAACAAACAGCAAACAAACAAACAAACAGCAGTGTTCGCGTTGTTGTGTTCCGGTTTGGGGATAAGACAGCCGGTGAAATGACTAGCATAGAGTCATTCCATCTTAGTCCTCAGGGTTGGCAACGCATTTGCAGTCTTAGGATTGCATTGCAGTCTTGTGAATGCGAATGTTTATGGGTCACAGTTTCCACTTACCATCAGGTGGCCTGTGTGCTCGTTTGTCTTCTTTATGCCATAAAAAAAAAAAAAAAAACCAAGACTGTGGAATACTTTTTAGACGTCATCCTCAACTACTAACGTCATCAGGCAACACTTTATCCAGTCAATAACAGCACAAACCTTAGCAGGCTTTTCTAAACTCTATTATAACCATACACCGGATTGTTGGGAGCAAAAATGTACCAGTGCTAGTGATTCATTAAATATCGACTAAGTTTATCGACAACTTTTTTCGTGACATGGATCTTACATTTCTTGCAATAGTAAATCGTACCGTTATCTTCTATATCTGAATCATCAGTTTTCCGTGAAGATACAGATCTTTTTTCTTTTGAAGCATTTTTAAACGACTTAAAAAACAAAAAGTTTCTCTATTTGTCGGAATAATAAAGAATAGTATTGTACTAAATAAATTTGTTATTCAATGTAATTTCAATGGGTGTCAAAAGTGACTCGAGTCCAGAGTCAATATCAGACAGCGGTTGATTATAGTTGCGATAAATAATAAAAGAGATTTGCACATAATTACAAGGTATTAAAACTTGGCCATTACTTATGATAATGATGATTAAAAATTGCTTTTTATCGATGTCGATAAACTTAGTCGACATTTAATGAATCACTAGCACTGGTACATTTTTGCCCCTGTCAATCCGGTGTATGATTATAACACTGACCGAGTTGCCCCACTGGACCGTAAAGCCGCCGTCAATATAACTTGTCAACGATGTAAACAAATGAGTACTGTTTGACACATAACCTCAAATATTCACCAAGCGCGTTTTTATTAAAAATAACGTATAATGAACAGTTATATTACTTAAACTTAATATGAAAATAATGATCTAGTGTATAAATCATTGCAGAGACCTCACTTGACCTTTAAAAGTACCTGATTATCGAGAAATCATGGTGAATCGGTTCGTTTGGTTTTGTTTACATCTATTGCAAGTTCTATTGACGGCGACCTTAGGTATATAATGGATTACAAATTGGACTTGAACTTGGGCTCTTTTGTAAAGTTTATCAAAAGCAACGAGTTTATAATAGTCAACAAGGGTAAACAATTTTTAGGGTTCCGTACCATAATGGTAACAAAGGAACCCTTATAGAATAGAATAGAATAGAATCATTTATTTCAGGCTACGAGTATTGCCCATAATATTGGTTAGTTACATGTTACTTAAAAATAGGTTAGTTACAATTTTATATTTACAAAACAAAAACAAAGGTGCCAGGATTATTTATTATAATATCTTATACCACTGGAGACCTGTGAAACCCAATAGATAAGGATGTGGCAGTCATATCTACCAGCAATCATATTCAGAATGTCGTTGGAAGTATTTCTGAACTATTTATGGTGAGACTTAGTGGTCTGTATGTCACAGAAGGTTTTAATATTCTACAAATAATGCTATCAAGTTGAAATTTGGTACAGTTATAACATCTCGCTTGCTCGCATCTGTTTTTAGTAAAAAAATATGAAAATAATTTTATCTGCATCTGTTTTTAGTAAAAAAATATTGAAAAGGGGTTTAGAATGAGAGGTTAAAAATCAAAGTGGCTTGATTATAGCAAATGGGGTGTCATAATATGAAAGGACGTAATGTGCACATTTCAAATAAAAAAAAAAAACTGGTAAGTATTTTTGATTTACAGCCAAAAATTTACAAAAAATTACCGTTCCCCATCTTATCTCGCAGTTAATTATTTAAAAAATCTGAGAAAATCCTGACATAAGTATACATATATAAACTTTGTAATAAAACTCAATCACAATCCAAAATCCCTAAAATAATAATAATTCTAAATAATAAATATCTGGAGACAATCTCACACGTTTAACCTAGTCCCAAACTAAGCTCTAGGCTTGTCCTATGGGTATTACACGACGATAAAGATAAATTAATACTTAAACAGATAAAAAATATCCAAGACTCAGGAAGAAATACTAGCACTCGTCACACATATACCTGCCCTTACCCTATCATAAACATTGACAATAAAAGCCGTGCTATAAATAGAACATGTCAAATTTAGTACTATTGTAATCGTTGGTTTTTGTCTGATGTCAGTTAATATCGTTCTATTTTCGGGACATTAGCGGTAACATTGGGCAAAGGGCGTTGATTACTGTGCTATATTTAGAACGCCAAATCCATTAAGCTTTAATAGCAGATATTGTTGATAATTGACTAAAGTCGTTTCAAACTTGGATGCTTTAAACTTTATTATTATGAAAGGCGAAAGTTAGGTCAAAATGCCGGATCAATTGAAATCTTATTACAAATGAATTTTAAGATCCATTCTGTTGTTAACATTTTGGGCATGTTTGTCCTAAACCGTATTGTTTCTTGTCGTTTAAACTTACTAAGGCTACGGCCCCCGTATTCATAAACACGAAATAGCTAAAGTGAGCTTAAATGTATGCTTTGTACTAATTGTCATTGTATTTCAATGTGACATTTGAATTTTACAGAAAATAACAAAGGAAACTTGAACTAAAATAGGTTTATTGAGCGTTTGTGAATACGTAGGAAGGATATAAGGATTCGTGTTAATTTTCGTTTATTAAGCAAGCATAGCGAAATATAACAACCCATATTGAATGTAGTCTTAATTAATGATCCAGCATGTTTTTTGAGGATGCAAATGAGAACGAAATACACCAAGAGGCCAGTGAGATCACGTCCTTTAATATATTTCATGACTGCAATCTCAATACTGCTGTCCTAAGACTGCAAATGTGTAATTTCTCTAGTTATCTTATCCCCACACCGAAACACAGCATGCTAAAATTGCATGGCGGTAGGTTAAATAATCAGATCCAGACGGACCTTCCACAAGGTCCTATAAAAAGTGCTATTTTTCTAAGATGTCCGAATGGTTGGCTATTTGAGCGGATTATCTTTTTACATACCTATTTCCTTTCGTTCTTAACTGCTTAAGATAAATAATAATTATTTATGACAATTCGGACTTTTTAAAAGAATACCACTATACCACCACATAGACCTAAGTTCCTAAAGAATTTTTATGCAATTGCTAGCCATTACATACAAGTACAACCATGCTAATGAAAAATAGAACTGTTCTATTTCTATCACCCAAACACTGATCGTGACGTGCGTGCGTTCATTTGATTCTAAATTTAGGCTGTTTCATTTTCACTAGTTAAATATGCCACGACCAGTTCTGCCAATAAAAGCAAAAATGCGGCATCCGCAAATTTTGACGAAAATTGACAATTGCACTGTTACACGTGTAGAATGGTAAGTTTCTAGTACAGCTCCAACAATAGCCCATGCGATGACGAAGTACCGCAGTTCTATTCAGCCTTTACAACCAAAATAAACCATTGATACCCCTTTTCAATTCGGTGAAATGCAGCACTGCACAGGGTAGTAAAAACGGGTCTCTATTGACTGCCATAATTATTTTTGGTCATAATGTGTTTTAATTCATAATTTTCGCAGGTCATAATGCATTTTTCTCAGGACACGGTTATTTTTTTAGGATTTTTATAAAACTAACCTAACCTAACCTAACTAATCTACTCGATAAACATTTATTAAAAACTGTAACTTCAACCTGAAAGAAGTTATGACAAAAAAAAGTATGACTAACAATACATTATGACCAACGATATGTATGGCAGTCAAAGGGATCCGAGTAAAAACATGTAAATGCCTTTATCAGTCATGCCAATTTGCCCACGCTTGTGTCGGTGCAGAGGTGCATTCAATGCAACGCCCACGGCCGTCCCACGTGCAAGTGACCAAAGGCCGCAAATGAATGGGTGGTTTACAAAGTTTTATAAGTATTTTTACAGTTCCGTGGCGAATCTTTAACATTTAATGCAAAATTGAATACGGAAATGGCCAGTCGGGTTGCGAAGAACGTAACAAAGGGTCGAGTTTTCTTTGGAAATAGCGCCGGTTTAATTATAACGTGTTTATTACTAAACGTGGTTTCTGAATTAAGAACAAGTTTTTAGAGTTGTTGGTAATATAAATAATGTATGTATGTATGTATGTATGTATGTATGTATATGTTAGGGGCGGTTAGAAGCGTTATTCACCTAATAAAAGAACTTAACCATAATAAGACTACTAGAGAACGCCCGCAGCTTACGTAGAATCAGTTTCCGGCAATTTTAACCCCTTGGGGACGAATTTCCAAAAAACCCTTCTTAGTGCCCTAGAAATCATAAGGAAACTCGAGCCAATTTTGGAATCTCTACACCCAGTGGTTTGGGCTGAGCGTTGATATGTGAGTTAGTTCTTTTAAGACTGCACCGAGCAAACGTCGAGCGTCCAGTGGCGCCCTCATTAATATTATTGTGTTTTCTAATGAACTAAAGAATTTCCTTGCAGTCAGACGATACGTTTTTGTAGCGCAAGTAAAAACACAATTTATGGGATACGTAACAAACTTTAATAACAATTACCCTGTGAGTACCTAGTCAGCTTAACGGGAAAAGGTGGCCACTTTTTTCCGTTAAGTTGATAACTCGAAGGTGAATTGTTATTAAACTATGAGATAAATCCTATAAGTTGTGTTTTTATTTGTAGTACAAAAACCTACCGACCAATTTCAAGAAAATACTTTAGTTTATTAGAATACACAATAATAGTAATGAGGGCGCCACTGTACATCCGGCGTACGCTCGGGGCAGTCTTAAATATTTAGATTAGTAGTAGTAAGTAATCTTACTACCGTGGCTTAGGGAGTCGACTCGTGATCATAAGGTACTGAGTTCAAAACCCCGCAGCCCAGCAATGAGTTTTTCAACTTATGTAAATTGTCCGATACTCTTACGGTGAAGGTTTGTTCCTCATCGTGACAAAATCTGCACATTCGAACAGCTGATCATAATCGCACAAATGATCCTAAAGGGGTCAAAATGTATCCGAAAGGGCCCATCTGTAAGGGCCCATCTGTAAGATAAGATAAGATAACGGAACCGCGGAGCAGTAGTATTCGCAATGTTGTGTCACGGGGTAATACAATTTGAACCGGTAAAATATAAGAAAGCATTTCCTTGTCAAACCTAAGGAAGGTTTGGCAACGCAATCTTGGGAATGTAGTCTTGAGATCGTAGTCTTGAGAATGTAAATGTCTATGGGTCACAGATCACACTTACTATCAAGTGGAATGTACGCTAGTTTGCATAAAAAAATAAATTAAAAAAAACTTAGGGCTTGACAGCAAATTGCTAACTTTTCTCACCCTTTTTAAATTGCTTCATTCGCATGTCTTTGCGATTAAATTTAATCTGTTTCAAACAACTAAAGTAAGTAAAAAAAGTGATAACTTCACATCTCATAGCGCAAGTAATCAATAATGAGTTAAAAACTAAAACACGCTGTGAAAAATCGAAATCTCACTATGTTGCGATTATTTCGTAAACCGATTAGATAGAACTAACATCGGTAAACCATAATTTTAACGAATTTCACCCAATCCATTATGAATAATTTCTTAGAATTTTATTTCATTGAACGCTATTTTCTGCTGAAAGCATTATGTTTTTAGGATAGGTATATTAAACATTCGTTACGTAGGTTAAGTTAGACTGTCACTCTAAAAAAGAAATACTGCGGCGTGAAATGTTTTTCGATGAATAGAAAATTCTGCGTAATATTAATATGTTCGTTGAAAGGTCTTTCGATACAAAAATAGATTGGGTACCCAGTAAAATCTAACGACTTTAACCAATGTCCTAAAATTAGAACGTAAGGCTTCTCAAACGTTATCCGACCCTTATAAAAACACCGAGAATACTTTCATCTTATTCCTTTTTCCTTTAGCTTCCATCAAATCAGGTAACCCTTTCTATCATTATTTAACGGTATCTTTAGAAAGAGCGGCCATTGTCCGGTCAAACAATCGGCCATCGGTCCGGACAGTCCGGACCGTCGGACGTCGGATATTGCACTGGTCCGTTTTATTCTTGCATATCTTTTGTCTGGCGCTAGCGGAGTAAATTGAAGATAATTTGCATTGCCATTTAACGTTCTCGTTTTGAAAGTGGAAGCTGCAGTGTAGATATAGATACCTAACTATAGGGTTTAATTATGTTAGTAGCTGTGCCCGCGACTTCGTTCGAGTGGAAATCCTGACAATATTGTGTCTAAAGTGTCAGGATGTCAGTTCTCGGGTAGTTCAAGATGAATCTCTATCGTGAATCGTTACTATGCAATCTCGAATAGGAATTAATCTACAGAATGACCTCACTGGCCTTGGTACAGTCGTTATCATACAGTTGTCATCGTTTCATATACAAAGTGTTACCAGCACCCTGGCTTTTTTAAAGTAGGTCAAAATAACGTATATCTGTAACGTAACTATGACATTACTTTAATTAATAAACAACTTTTCAGGCTTTGTTAACTTTCTAACAAAATGTTAATTGCCAGCAATGTAAAGCACAGCAATTTGGCAAGTGTAAATGACAGTCGACGGCTACTTTGATTATTATGATCTGCCCCCGTACCACGATATGCCTTGTACCAAGCAATAGCGATACTCATAACGATGAACACGCAGCACATGCACCACATTAAAAATGGACAGTATCTAAGAAAATTCATTGTGAAGTTATTTTAATTATTTTTAATTGATAATAGTTGCAAACAATTGCTAAAGCAACGTATTATTGGCAGTTTTAATAAATGCCCGCATGCCGGTAACACACTGTATGAAAAACAACCGATGGTAAAGATGCCATACAAATAAACAAAAATCCTAATTGAACTATTTCCACCAGTTACATAACTCAGCTCTGACAAAGTTTCACCGTTTGACATTTGCAACTTTTTATATAATTTGATTACGTAAGGGTAAGCAATCATTTTGAATTCCAACATTCCAATTAAAAGTTTTAGCGTTGTTGTTAATTGTTTTGATGTTTTGTCTTGGTTGTTTTCAGAACTTTTTATAAGTAATATGCCAACCACAGACCACTTACCCAATCCGTCGGCAATCATAACCCATCGCTTTCTCTCAATTTAGTCTCAAACACAGATCACTTACCCTATAGACTCCGCATACAAAGGCGCCCCCGTAAGCCATGCTTATGCTCACAGAACACTAATTGGTTGCCATGGTTCTATTGGCGCGCACCACGACGCGCACACTTGATTATTCGTTGACTTTGAACTAGCCAATCACGGTGCACTTTCCGCCCCCCGCGCCCCGCCATTTTGGCTTAATGAGATACTAGACAAACTGTTCCGAAGCGGAGTCTATAGGGTAAGTGGTCTGTGATGCCAACAAATTCAAAATATTTATTTGCTAGAAGGAAGTGTTGCCCGCGTATTACAAAACGTAATAAAGTAACGTTTTGTATGGCTTGAATCTTTGGGGCCCTTTCACACGGTAACATCCCGTTTTTTTGCAGGCTCCCGTTAAGTAGTGTACAGTCAAGGACTTTAATTGCTAAGCCACTATGGAACCCTGTAATTATGACAGCGTCAAACCATATGAAAGGAATAACGCTAAAATTAATGATCTGGCTTAACAATTAAAGTCCTTGACTGTACGTGTTTTAATACTTGCAGTCACACGAGCATCCTGTTGACAGTATCCGGCTTATCGTAAGGCATACTTAAAATTTCGTTAGTACTAAAAAAAAACTTGTGTCAGTCAACTAAAGTCAAGAGTCACTTTGAGAAATGTCCTAAATTTAGAACGTTGGGCCTTAGAGGATAAGAAAAATCCAAGGCGAGTACTAGGCAGACATAAGATGTCTAGGCTCGAAAACCTCAGAGCGGTATGGAATGAGGGCGAGGGTGTTATTTAAGATACACGGGTCTCTATTGACTGCCATAATTATTTTTATTCATAATGTGTTTTAAGTCATCATTTTCGCAGGTCATAATGCATTTTTCTCTGGACACGGTTATTTTTTCAGGATTTTTATAAAACTAACCTAACCTAATCTAACTAATCTACACGATAAACGTTCATTAAAAACTGTAACTTCGGCCTGAAAGAAGTTATGACAAGTATGACTAACAATACATTATGACCAATGATATGTATGGCAGTCAAAGGGATCCGCGTAGGGAGATACACGTAATAAATGTTAAACCGGCCTCTTTTTACGCAGGGGGTTGTTAATGGGTTTACGTCGAGTGACGTTATCGTTGTTTGTTCTAATTTTTTTTTTTCAATACTCAATCATTTATTGCATTCCATAAGTGTATACATAGGTGGTACTTAAATTAACTTAAAAGTTATGAGATCATTATGGACCCGGCAGGGCACAGCAACGTATTGTTTGATTGAAAACGGTTTATAGTATTTATATTTAACAGTCAAAGGGGTTTGGGTAAAAGTTTTGTCATTAGTAAAAGTCATACATTTTCAAGGTGAGCGGCCATCAGTAAAAGTGGTAAATTATGATAGAATAATTCAAAATAAACATGTTTTGTTATGTAATGTAATACGCTTAAGTGCATCGGAGCCGAGATATTTAATGTTATTACCTGGGCGTACTTTTAGTACCAAAAACTGAACACTTAAATATTAAATATCTCGGCTCCGATATTATTAAACACCATAAATTATATACGTCTATGTGTATTTTGAGGTCCTCTAAATAACTATGTAAAAATCATCCGTGGCCGCTGAAAAAAATAATGACAATATTCTTCAAACAAATTTACCCAATGCCCTTTAACAGTTTTGGAAAAATTATCAAAAACATTAAAATCTGTATTAAATCTGTATGGACCACATTATTTTAAATACGGAACCCTCAGTGCGCAAGTCCGACTCGCACTTTACCGGTTTTTAGGGTTCCGTAGCCGAATGGCAAAAAACGGAACCCTTATGGATTCGTCATGTCTGTCCGTCCGTCCGTCCGTCCGTCTGTCCGTCCGTATGTCACAGCCACTTTTTTCCGTAACTATAAGAGCTATACTGTGGAAACTTTGTAAGTAGATGTATTCGGTGAACCGCTTTAAGATTTTCATACAAAAATAGAAAAAAACAATAAATTTTTGGGGTTCCCCATACCTGAAACTCAATTTTTTTTTTTGATCAAACCCATACTTGTGGGGTATCTATGGATAGGTCTTCAAAAATGATATTGAGGTTTCTAATAGAATTTTTTTCTAAACTGAATAATTTGCGCGAGAGACGATTCCAAAGTGGAAAAAATGTGTGTCCCCCCCCCCCCGTAACTTCTAAAATAAGGGAATGATAAATGTAAAAATAATATATGATGTACATTACCATGCAAACTTCCACCGAAAATTGGTTTGAACGAGATCTAATAACTAGTTTTTTTTTAATACGTTATAAATCGTAAACCGCATTTTACCTTTCATTCAATCCACTCCAATATAATAAAGAATAAAAAAAAACAGTTATTTAGATGTATAGTGGTACGGAACCCTACATGCGCGAGTCCGACTCGCACTTGGCCGCTTTTTACAATTGGCTTTATAAATAGTTATATAAAAAACGAACGTTACCCTAACTTTAATCTACACGTTTATGAATTCTGTGATTTCAGTCCAAAATAATGTTAGTTGAAAATATTTTAGACCAATTAAAACATTAAAAACAAACAATTTGATGCGTTTCAAAGGGCTACCGTGTTGCTCATATTGACCACGGGTACAGTCGGATATAAATAAAGCTGCCAACTCAATTCCAGCTCGCTAGCAGCTAGTCTCTTGCCTAACGCACTCGCCATCGCAATCGACTTCAAAGTGAAACAACTGTTTTCACTTTGGAAGCAGGGGACCGATTTTTGACTTTCGAGCGTTCGATTTCAAATCCGAGCGGTAGAAAATATTCGAATGCGACAATCTTTCACGCTTTATTGTCGAATGGTCCGTAATTTCCTATTTTTGAGATTCTCACTCGAATCTGAGGGATTGACTTAATAGTATTGTTATGTTGGAACGTGTTTCATTATACGCAGAAAGTCGATGTTTTACCGGTTTTTTGTAATTCATATTTCAAATGCGAATAAATGTGTGTAGCTAATAAAAGTTGAAATTATAATAAGGAATTTATTATTTAATTGCGAATGAGATTTTTTAACGCTTATTTTCACTAATTCTTGATTAATTATTTTCGCTTATTGACTGGTTATAAATTTCGGAAAAATGGAACGCTTTCTCATCTGTGGATGTCTATGGCGTTGCTAGGTTTCCAGGTTTGTTTTATGTTATAGTTTCAACAAGTTTGACAGATGTCAGATGATACTTTCTATTGATAGAATTCAAAACGAATGACACGGACCGCTCGTGTTCATATTTTCTATCGGTCGTAAGTCAAAACTATAATTTCACTGTTTTTTGTCACTTTCGATTGAAACTTTCGAACGCTCGAAAGTCTAAAATCGGTCCCCTGATTCGCCTTCGTACTGTCAAAATGAAATCGATTGCGATTGCGAGTGCGTTAGGCAATAAGCCTGCTGATGTGTTGACAGATAAACAAACGGCCAATTCGGGTGGTGTTAGAGCAAACAGAGAGGGAGGTGCGACGAGGTGTGAATATGTGTAAATACTGAATGGAACTGTTTGGTTTTCAGGATATTGTACTTTTTATTGGACATTTGCACTTGGGGAAAACCGGGCAAAAGCATGTCCGACCAAACTATCTAAATAAAACTAGTTCATACTTTAATTAGTTTTCTATTTAAAGCAATCTAATAAACACTTTAGTCGACTCTCAGAAACCAATCAAGTCTACTTGGTCGTGATAGTTTTCCTTTGAAATTTGAAGATAATTTTCAAATTTTTAGTCTTTATAGTTTTGGCTTTAGTATTTTTTTACAATGATTTTATTATAACATCTTTGTCGGCGTAGTTAATATTTTATTGTATAAGTTTCAAAAATTACAGCTTTATACAACTATCAGTCGATCTCTGAGTTAAGCTGAGGATATACCGACAGACAAACATGGCAAAACTATAAGGGTTGCTTGTTGACTACGAAACCCTAAAAACAGGCCAAATGCAAGTCGGACTTGAACACGAATGGTTCTGTACCAGTTTTATAAGGAGGCGATCGGTATAAAAATATTGGTAAAGGAACGCTGATAATATTTCTGCCCTCCAAATTCAAAATATAAAAGATAAAAAGATAAAAGATATTTATTCAGTAAGTAGGCCGTACGGGCACTTTTACACGTCAAGAATCTACCAGCGCTTCCCAAGAGGAGACACTGCTGAGAAGAAACGCCGCAAGAAACTCAGCAGTCAGTAATTTTTTAAACATATTACAATGGTACAACTTAATCTAGCATTATATAAAGCAATAAATATTAAATTCAATATAATATCCAATAACATGCGTAGATCAGCAGGAAAACATGCCAAAAATCTTACGTGAGAGATAAAGGAAGAAAAGGGGGGAAAAAAAAACCACCTACTCATATGTGTGTTTATTAACTTATAACACGGTGCAAGATGACCACATAAAAGTTTCGATATGTTTTCCTACATCAACGGTGTCCCCTAGACTAAGCAGTATCTCAGATAAAACTCCTGTAGCAATATCAACCTCATTACTAACGGAAGAAAATTAAAACTGCTTTGGCTATTGAATCGACTTTCAGGTATAGTCAAGCAAGAAATCCCGTGACCACTTTCGAACCTTAATATCCTATAACATATCTACATACATACATTAAATCACGCCTGTTTCCCAGAGGGGTAGGCAGAGACCACTTCTTTCCATTTGCTACGATCTTGACAAATTTCTTTCTTTATATCTTTGACAAATCTCCTATAAATAAAGTCGAAAAGTGGTAAAGGAATTCCTAGTAAGGTAAAAGCACCTATTATGGACAACCCAACTAACAATTTCACGTCATTCAAAAGTTTAGCAAACGTTATCTTAATACCTTTGATCGTAATAGCTAAGTCATACTAATGTTTTAATAACGTTTACTAAACGCGAAAATGGCCCCAGTTATACGACCTACTTTGTCGTATAATGGTCATACAGAAGTCACAAGCCGTCTTCGTTAACGTCATTCAAAAGTCATATAAACGTTATGGAATTACCACTTTTGTTGTATTGTGGTCGTACAGGTGTTTTTGAATGACTAAAACGTTTTATTTGAGTCAAGGAACACAACACCTGTAAGACTTCTTATTCATTTTTCTTGTCAGTGGCACTTTGTGATTGTGTTTCGAGATTTGAGTGCAAAATAAATAGTTACAAGGAAATAAATGGCGAGTGTTATTTAACTTTCATATTTTACTAACTTTATCTGTCTCTTATGCCGTTTAGTTCGACTGGGAATTGAAGTTTTATGATAATATACCTATGTAAATACTATTCAGATTTTCATGCCCCCTCGTAATTTTGTGTTTAAATCATTATATTTTTATCAATAAAAATATGTTTGTATCTAAAATGTAGGAAATTGTTGCTTTTGTCGTACACTTATCTCTTTACGACGTTGTAAAAACATAAAGTCATATTAAGGTTATTTTAAAACCATGCAATACGCCATGACAGCTAGCTATTAGGGTCGGTAGGGTTTTTTGATAACAGGAAATCCCTATTAACTTTCCTTTTGAAAGTTCCACTACGTTTTAGTTTTCTCCACGTATTTTTTGCTTCCATTTTTCGTACTTTCTATACAGCGTTCCGTAAAATAATGGCAGGCCGAGACGTTCTAAAGTCAAAACCTGACTAAAATGCGACTACAGGTTAGATTAAAGTTAGGAAATGACATTAAACGGCCATCATGCAAATAAACGTTATATTTAAGTTTTAAATAAACAACTAAGTCATTTAAGAGTCGCTTATTAACCGCAGAAAAACAAGATAGCGGTTGTTTTATAAACGTCACTGTAAAAACGTCTATACAATGCTACATTATATAAATGTCATATAAAGGTTTTTCAAACACCTAATTTGGTCAGTTCAAATCGTTTAATGGACTATAACGTTAGTATGGCAATTGCGTTGTCGTACAAACGTTAAGCTAAGACTGTAATAAAACGTCGTATAGTTTAGTCTTACCGACGTTGCTAAGACCAGTGTATTATGACATATTCGTCGCACGACTAATAGGTTAAATTAAAGACGTCTATAGGACCTAGTAGTCATCTCATTACCATTATAAGACTGCTATCCAACTTTATGTCGTACAAGTCAAGACTTATGCGACGTTTTTGTTTGTTGGGAAGGCTCCAGTGATGAACATTATCATTTTTTTAAATGAAAACATCAATACTAAACATTTTATTCTAATAGTAGTAATCCCGAATAATTTAATAGAATCTAATTGTAGCATTAAAAGCATTATCAATCTCAGAGACTTATATTTATGGAATTGTTCATAACTGGAGCACTGTCCATAATAGGAGCTTTTACCTTAGTAGTAATATCAAACAAAGCGGTTAACCGCAGAGTAATAGTATAAGCATTTCGAATTTAAAGTATAGGTAGTTATCAATAGAATATAGAATGTTTCAACTACTACATCGAAGTGAAAACACGCTGTAATCTGAACAACTTTATATAACTTCGAGACAATATCAAGGCTTTCTCTTTCCACACAATAGTAAACAATCCCGAGCCGGACATCCGTGAGTGTTGTCTAGGGATCCTTCCGCATCAACGTGAAGATGTACCGGTGTTCTCTCTGTCATATGATATCGGATGTGGGTGGCGTTGAGCGTGATGGGATAGCACTCGTCCCACGGCCAGAGAAGAAGCGATTCACTTCCGACTCAAGAAACGAACAAAAGACAGATCGCATGTCAATAATAGAGACACATTAATTAGTTGGGTTACAGGTAGTCCAGATTCAGGCGAACTAACTTGACAGCCGAAAATGTTGCCAGACATAGGAAAAAGTAAATAGTGATAGGTTTATGTCGGCACAAATATGTCGATATAACCTTGTGCCTTCTATAAATCTGATTCTATTTATATTTTTTCAAGTAATTGTCGTCGAAACTTTCACACTCATACATACTTAACCTACCGCCAAACAGCAGTGTTCGCATTGTTGTGTTCCGGTTTGGGGATAAGACAGCCGGTGAAATGACTAGCATAGAGGCATTCCATCTTAGTCCTCAGGGTTGGCAACGCATTTGCAGTCTTAGGATTGCTCTGCAGTCTTGTGAATGCGAATGTCTATGGGTCACAGTTTCCACTTACCATCAGGTGGCCTGTGTGCTCGTTTGTCATCTCTATGCCATAAAAAAAAAAAAAAAAAAATACTTGCCAAATAGGGACAAACTACAGCAATTTTTGTACCTACGGTTTAAAGCGGATATTTACGATATTACTCCTCAAATTAGGAATAAAATACAAAAATAATTCTCTTATTACAACAGGCCATTGTGACCCTTTTAGATGGCTTCTGTCGGGCTAGTACGGTACAGTTCATGTACCATACATAAATAGCATTCATTCCTTTTTTTTCTTGCAAACATGAGCTATATATCGTCGTTACCTTGTACCCCCCGGACTTATGTACATTATTCAAAGCTCTCACGGTGAAAGAAAAACATCGCGAGGAAAACTGCACATTTGAACAGCTGTGTGTGTAAGTGGGTAATTGCACAAAAGATCCTAAAGGCGTCGAAGTGTATCCGAGAGGGCCTATCTGTAAGATAAGATAAGATAAGATATGATTGATAAGTCTAAATTAACAACGCGAGTGTGTTTTTAATAATAATTTTTTACATTTTAGATACCATAATATTGAACTCCCAAAACTCTAATTCTCTAGTTAGGTACGTCTTCCCCCTTCCGCAAAACCCCCACATTCTATCTAATTGACTAGGCTATCATGACCTCCCACGGACATGAAAACCATTCATTAATTGCCAATAACGGTGGTTTATCCGTTCGGGGAACCGAAAATCTTTAAGATGAGTTCAAATAGTTTGAGTTTGATGTTTGATGAGTTTTGCGGGTGGTAGGACCTTGTGCAGGGTCCGTCCGGATCGCTACCACCGTCTTATCCATTAACCTACCGCCTACCAGCAGTGTTCGCATTGTTGTGTTCCGGTTTGGGGATAAGACAGCCGGTGAAATGACTAGCATAGAGGCATTCCATCTTAGCCTCAGGGTTGGCAACGCATTTGCAGTCTTAGGATTGCATTGCAGTCTTGTGATTGCGAATGTCTATGGGTCACAGTTTCCACTTACCATCAGGTGGCCTGTGTGCTCGTTTGTCTCCTCTATGCCATAAAAAAAAAAAACCCTCCGTGGACCCAATTCTTAATCCATCCCAGCTAGACGACCGTAGCAACTTATAAACTAACCTCCCCCCTTTTTCCAGAATGCGGTGGTTGCGTGTATGGGGAGCGCTGCTCTGCGCGTACGCAGTGGCGACGCAGCGCATCGACCAGGAGGCGGTGCTGTCGCCGCGCACGGCGCGCGTGCGCGACCGCGACCTGCCCAAGAACGACGAGCCGAGCTGCGACCAGCTCAAGGCCATATGGAGGTAAGAAGTAACGAGGGGTGGAAGGACCTTGTGTGTGTCTGGATCACAGACCACTTACCCTATAGACTCCGCATACAAAGGCGCCCCCGTAAGCCATGCTTATGCTCAAAGAACACTAATTGGTTGCCATGGTTCTATTGGCGCGCACCACGACGCGCACACTTGATTATTCGTTGACTTTGAACTAGCCAATCACGGTGCACTTTCCGCCCCCCGCGCCCCGCCATTTTGGCTTAATGAGATACTAGACAAACTGTTCCGAAGCGAAGTCTATAGGGTAAGTGGTCTGTGGTCTGGATCCTCTTGCATTACATGGTGGCATTACTATTATTGCATTTTCTAATTAACTAAAGTATTTTCTTGGAATCAAACGATACGATTTCGTAGTGCAAGTAAAAACACAATTTATGGGATACGTAACAAACTTTAATAACAATTACCCTCTGAGTAGTCAGCTTAACGGGAAAAGGTAGCCACTATTTCCGTTAAGTTAATAACTCGAAGGTGCATTGTTATTAAACTGCATGACATACCCTATAAGTTGTGTTTTCATTTGTAGTTCAAAAATATTTCGTCCGATTTCAAGAAAATACTTTAGTTTATTAGAAAACACAATAAAAGTAATGAGGGCGCGACCGTACGCTCGGCGCAGTCTTAAATCAGGGACCGCTAGTTTCCTAGACAGGGTTACTGCCTATGCTAACGTGTACGGAACCCTAGGAACGAATATAAAAGGTAACAATAGCTTATATAACGCTTTTCATACGCAATAATCGCGCATTTGGAATGAATAAAACCTTTTCTCGATAAAGTAACTCTTCCTAACCCTTCCGAGCACTTTAACCCAATAACAATTTTACTGATCCTCCTTTTTCCATATTGCTTTAGCATTCTAGTCGAATAAACCTTCAGAAAATCATACAATAGGTCCGGGTATCTTATAAAACATGCCGATTATTATACCTTACGTAATACATCGTTACTTATGAGTATTATGGTCTTTTAACAATAACAATTTTAGTGTTCGCATTGTTGTGTTCCGATGTGGGAATAAATCCGGTGAAATAGCAAATAGCATAGAGGAATTTCTTCTTAGGTTTGACAACGCATTTGCAGTCTTAGGATTGCAGTCTTGAGATTGGATTCAAATGTCTATGGATCCCGCTTACCTTCAGGTTCCTAGTGAGCTCGAGTGCCTTCTCTTTGCCTTAAAATCCAACTTGTCAGTTTTAAATTAAAGTTAACTCGAGAAAACGTGAAACACCTTAGACGTTTTTCATTAAAATATTAGTGGGTTTTTTTTTCTGGCACTTTTACTACAAGAAATAACTAAATAAAATATATCAGGGGACAATGTCACACCAATTAACCTAGTCCCAAACTAAGCTCAAGGCTTGTATTATGGGTACTAGACAACGATATCAATACTTATATAGAGAAATATATACTTAAATATATAGAAAACATCCATGACTCAGGAACAAATATTCGCGCTCATCTCACTAATATCTGCCCTTACCGGGATTTGAACCCAGGACCGCTAGCTTCGTAGGCAGGGTCACTACCAACTAGGCCAGCGCGTCGTCAAATAATTACCTAAATAATATTTTCATTTCTCAAAACATTTTATTTAATGTTGATAGGATTATTACAAACTGTAAAATACACAATTAATATGTATAATTTTTTTTAAATACAAAATGTCTGCCAAGGGCACAAACTTTTTTCAGCTGTTAATCGGTATGCGTCTGCGCAGGTTTTCGAAGCGGCAGGCGCGCGCGCCGGAGATCATGAACGAAGTGAGCACCTACCGCGACCCCCTCATGTACAACGAATGGCCCGTGTACGCCGCCGTGCCCCGCGCCGCCCCGAGGTAAGCTATCATTAAATAAGTAAGTAAGTAAGTAAGTAAGTGAGTAAGTAAGTAAGTAAGTGAGTGAGTAAGTAAGTAAGTAAGTAAATAAGTAAGTAAGTAAGTAAGTAAGTAAGTCAGTAAGTAATTAAGTAAGTAAGTAAGTGAGTGAGTGAGTAAGTAGGTAAGTAAGTAAGTAAGTAAGTAAGTAAGTAATAATTTATTTCGTGAAACACAGGTATACATAATAGTTCTTACATTAGTTTAAACGACCTATGTGCTCTGCCTTGCGGCGTACAAAAAGAGAAAACAATTAAAATGATTAAATTACTAAATGGTTCCATTATTCATAGCATATATTAAGTTCCTATATTAAATAAACATCAAACTGATTTAAAAATGTCAACCATAGTAAAAAGATTTCACAGAGAGTAAGAATTAAGAACGTCACAATTAAACACAATCAGACTTTGCCATTAAAAAATTCATCGAGCGTGTACATTGCATTACAGTATGATACGTAACTATTAGATAAGAACCTGACCCAGGTTAAAAAGTAATCGGACTATTAAGCAATTAGACGAATTCGCAACTCGTCTTAAACTTTATAAAGGGTTATACCCAACACTCAAAACTGGTTTGTTATCTTTGATTGATAGGCCACTTATAGAAGGACGAGCTATTTGGACCACACGCATTTAAGAAGAGTTGCTTTATAGTCCACCAGGCGACTTTGACGAAATGCATTTAAGTGGAGTTGATAATATGACAGTAGACAAAATGATTTTGTGACGAGTTACTACAAAGACGAGTAACTTTTGAACCTAGTTACAATTTGGTCCAAATGCTTTAGGACGAGTTGATGTTGTAGACTAGCTGCGTTCACGACCATCTGATACAAACTCCTATCATTTTAATGAATATAGGGGTAAACTAAATATAAAAAAAAAAATGCGATGGTACCTTAACTCTCACTGAAAAATCAAATGGGTAGATTTTACTAAGTTTAGTGGTTAAAATAGGACTTACACGTGAGTTTGGTTGAGTTAACCAGGAAAAAGGTTGAAGCAACCTTTTCAATGTGTTGTTTTTACTAAGGTTAGGTGTTACCTCAACGAAACTCATGGGTAGGTCGTAAAATTTAGTAAAATCAACCCATTCGGTCGTTCAGTGCTTAATTCAAGGCTCATACGGCCATACATTCATTGATGCAAAACATCTAGGTTGGCTTGTCGACTAACTCGCTATAGCTGCGGTAATACCAACTCCCCACGCAATTCAGTTTGCATCCGCAAACTGTCTGGAATCCGCAGATAAGCGTGCTCATTGCTGGCTCGGCTCGCCAGGTAATTAAACAGGTGGGGTTGTAAATACGAGTTGAATAATTAAACTCGGAAAATTTATTGGTAACTCCATGCTCAAGTAACATTTTCAAGTTCATTTGGATTCTAAAAGCTGTATATTTTAGCTGTATAAATGCTGTATAAGCGCATATACCCCAAAGTAAGAAAGAAAAAAAATCTCAAAGACGATACGGTTTACAATAATTACAATAAACAAATAATTAAACAGATAACATACATGTTTTTATCTGTGTCGTACTTTGCGTCAATAAGGGACCCACTCAGCACTATGACGAGGCCAGCCACGACGCTAATTATCAGTTGGGCCCTATATCACAGGCGGACCGGTCCTTTAATAGCTTTTTACGTTATTGGAGCTGTAAAGTAGCTGTAGAAGCAATATATAAGCTGTTTAATATCTATATTAGAGCTGTTATTCGGTGTGCAAAGGAATTATAACACTACAGATATAGTCTCTTACAGTTTTAAATGACATTTTAAAGAGAATTGGTGGCTCGCCAGATAATTGAACAGGTGGGGTTGTAAATACGGGTTGAATAATTAAGCCCGGAGAATTTATTGGTACGAGTAACAGCATGGCACTGACGTGAAAATTCAAATTGTAAAAGTTTCTTATGAGATTTTTGTAACATTGACATTGGGTTGGACTAAACGTGAACATTCTAAATTTCAAAAGGTTTGAGAATTTGTAAAAGTAGCTCTAGAAAACCATTTTGTCGATTTACTAGACCTTGGAAGAATGTTATACAGCCTTTATAAAATAAAGAACTTTATTATAAACTCGTTTTGAAATTGTATATCTAAAGAAAAATTCGTAACAATGACAGATTATGCAATATTTTTATTGCTATAGGCATGCAATAAATATCCTGGGATGCAATTGATCACTTTCATCTCTTGGTTCATAAAGTACTATTTCCACCTTTGCATATTTCCACGAATTCCGTTAGTAATGTTAGATATGCGTAGATTGATGGACGCAGAGGTCCTTCGAGGCGGAATTGCATTTCAACCCGGACACGTAATCTGCCCACACAAGCTAGGGTTGCCTCTAACTATCCACATTTATTGAAATAACTTCACGTATTTCTGTTTTTATTTTCTATTGGGAAAAATTAGGTGTTATAAAATCAAGTTCGTTTTTTATTTATTTATTATTTATTTATTTCACATATACATCTATCATTACAGGTCAGCCCAATGCGATAGTGTAGCAAGTATTTAACACAGGTTAAAATTAACATTACGGGCAGGAACATTATATTAGGAGCATAATATAAATAAAGTAACATTTGTAAATTCATTCAACGAACAATAGAAGACGTAAATTCTAGTGGCTACCTGGTAGTTAGGTCATTGATACTGGTTTTTGTAAATTAGTGTAACTAGACAATTGCAGGGCTCATTATATCCTGTTGTTTTAAACCATAACATTATTTAACTTCTAGGTATAACTATTTACTGTAACAAATAACTGCATAAACTGCAATACAAGAGCACGGGTTTAACTGTTCTAGACATTTCTCAACAAGCAGGTAGTCAAACTGACGGTGAAAACCATATCAATAACCGTATAGTTTCTAATATGTGGTAAAATACGGTTACATGCAGACACTTCACTAATAATATAGATAAATACAACACAATCGTGTTAGCAATGGATGTGTGACAGGTTTAAAACAATTAGTTTCATTGCTTGTGTCAACCCTAGGTTAAACCTATTACTTTCTAGACACAAGCAGGTAGTCAAAATTATGGTGAAAACCACATCAAAAACCGTATAGTTTCTAAGATTTGGTAACATAAGGCTACATGCAGATAGACGCAGTGGATGACTTTTACTAATAACATAGATAAATACAACACAATCGTGTTAGCAATGGATGTGTGTCAGGTTTAAAACAATTCGTTTCATTGTTTGTGTCAACCCTAGGTTAAACCTATTACTGCCGCATCCGTCATCTGAATGCGATCCAATTGCAGCTCAGCTTCCAGCTTTGATTGATTACTAATTAGTGCTGGGTTTAATATGGACTAAACATTCGGTTTATGTATTGACCTGATTCAGGCTGAGCTATTCAAACTGCCAATGACAATAACAAGTATACCTGACTGTATGTAGATTTTGATAGAGGATGAAATAGTGATGAGAATAATGTTACCTACATACAAACATACATACATTAAATCACGCCTGTTTCCCAGAGGGGTAGGCAGAGACCACTTCTTTCCACTTGCTACGATCTTGACAAATTTATTTCGCTTCTTCCACATTCATACATCGAGTCATGCACGCACGTCGGTTTCGGGTACTTAAGATTAGGCCCTTTTCCAGTATTTCTCCGATTTGACTCGAAAAAGTATACCTAGGGCGGCCCCTTCCGACCCCGAATGTTACCTCTAATTAGTTTATTAAAAAGGTTGAATATATAATCCTCATCATCATATTATTACGCTGGGTGGGTGAGTACCTCTCTTATCAATCAAGTCTATCAAAACATCACTACATTTTCATATAAAATATATTTCGAAAAAAATACAAGATTAAATAGAGATTACTACCTCATAATAAACACGAAGACAATGATTAGGTGCATAAATAAATAATATGACCTCAACCTTCAAAAGTACGCGAATATGGAGTAATAATTGTAAATTGATTTGTTTATATCAGTGACGGAGTGAAAAGGTCCAGACTATACACAAGAACGGGACGACAATTTACGGCAACAAGAGCTATCTTACTCTATTATTGTGTAATGAAATAAGACGTCCGCGCCTTTACAATAAAATAGTTATTTGTTCAACAAGAGAGCAAAGTTGGTTTTTGCTGCGAGTGATGATTTTGAATCCCGAGTAAGCGAAGGATTCTATTATTGAATCACGAGCGTAGCGAGTGATTCTAGGTTAGAATCCTGAGCGTAGCGAGGGATTCAAAGATACGAGACGTAAAAAACTTTGGTCTTGTGTGAGACATACAACTTTTCACCTCAGCAGCGAGAACAACACAGCGTGAAGCTGGTAGGGCCAACGCAGGTCTTCCGTTGTGACCATTTGAAGAAATCGGATTAGTACTTTGGCTAAAATAAAATAAAAATGTTATTTCTTTTAATGCGGTTTTTTTTTAAACCTGAAGGATTTTTTTTTAAACCTTCCGTTGTGACCATTTGGTGAATACACGACTAAATAACGACACGATCGCATATGCATCAATCACAAGCATTTTTGCAAAATACTAATAAAATAAAAAGTGGAAAAAATAAACATGAAACAGATAAAACCTGTCACTCAACTTGATAATGCCGTAGTGCAAACACAACTTTATACAGCTTTATGTAGTCTGTGGCTTTAAAAAAAACCTAACTAGGCCTTGTCTATGGCTATTGGCTATGGCGGACAAATTAACAAAAATTACATCGTCATACATTACATTACTTTTTTTTTTTTAAGTACAATAATCCCGCTATTTTTGAAATGCGTTCTGAAACTGCCCCCGCGGTTTATGTCACGAAATTAAAGATTGTTAAAACGATAACAAAATTATGTAGATACATAACTTCTTATTTTTCATTAATTTTGTCTTCAAAACATTAAATTAAAAAAATGATTGTACCTACTGTATAAAATAGTTATAATAAACACATTTCAAAGTTTAACAGATAGTTTTATTTGCAATTTTACGGTTATGTGTGCATCCAAACGTGCGTTTCTTTTTGGGCCTACTATGTGTGGAATTTGAAAATCGAACTTCGAATCAAGTTGTTTCTATCTCTCGCTTTTTTCCTATCGAAGTGAAAGTGACAGAACAAAGTGAAGTTCAATTTTTTCGAATGTTGTGAGTAGCCCCAGCACTGCTCACGGCATTTAAAAAAAATAATTAAAAAGCTACTTTGCCTCTCGCTCGCAGCAAAATTGAATTTTGCTCACTGTTTTTAAGCAGCAAAACCTGCTTGTTTGAGCTGCTGAGGTGAAAAATCTTTTATCAATTGCCTGTTAATACCTATTTATAATTATTTACAATCCTATTTTTAGAGTTGTTGGTTATTCTGTAGCTCTGCCTACCCCACTTTGGTAATGAAAGCGTGAAGGTATAGTTTAAACTTTTTCAACTGAGCTTATTCACTTAAGAAAACAAAGCCATTGTGTAGTTAACCACAAATTAGAACAATGACCTCGCATTTAAAGCAGATAATAACCGCCTTCGAAGGTTAACATAGATTATCAACTCTATTTCTTTAGACAATAAACTACAAAATTCAGTAATAGAATAATGGCAAATAATTATTTTTAACATTTTACAACCACCCGACTAAGATTGTATAGTACAATGACCATTGTGTTTACAGGTCAGTGGAAGAGCTCAGTTCAAAAAGTTTAAACTACAACCCTACATTTAGCGACTTTAGAAAAAAAGAGGTTTCCAATTCATCGGAGTCTTATTTTTAAATACCTACCTATTATTATTTTTATAGTTGTTAGTAATTCTGTAGCTCTGCCTACCCCACTCTGGGAATAAAGGTGTGAGTTTATGTATGTATGTGTGTATGTATTCAGCCGATTTCTATAATATTAGTCAGTTGGAAAAATCTAACTTAGCAATGGTTCCATAGAAAATTCAGAGTTCTGCAGTAAACAATATTACGTAACCTGATTCTTGGATCCTTGTACAACAAACATAGGAAACAATAAACCGATTGTCAAAAATACTAACTCGACTACCCTTTTACTTTGAAAATCGAACTTTCGACGTTACATTAGTTCCATCCTTTTCAAATATATATCATATTTAAATTTATAACTTTTAACATCAACTGTCAAAAAGACCTGTGGCGCCATCTAGTGAAAAAACTGATACGCAGAAACCCCCATTATAAATAAATACATGGAGCAGGCAACTGGCAACCCTACACAGACAAACACGCTCCGACTTCCATTCATTCGCGGCGGGGCAAGGGCGCGCGTGCGTTCAGCCGAAACACAATACTGCCGTTTAAAATAAAAACGACAGCTGCGCAATATGACAGTGAAAGAAAATTTTACCCTCTACATTAAGGAATAAGGTCACTTATACATACGCGGTCGTATGAGACATGCGCCCTTTTAAAAAAGCAGTATTACCTGGTTCACTTTGTTTCACTTTGTCGACATACCGTGGTGGCAATTGTGTAGTTTCCACTTTGAATAGGAGTTTAAATTACTGAGATAACTTTTGAATAAGGCTGAGATTCTACACGATAAAGCCTTATTGTTTTGACCTGTTATGGCAACGTCAACGTTTTGATAGCTCTTATTAGCATGACAGTAATGGCGGTCGAGGTGAAAAAAAAAACCGGGCAAGTGTGAGTCGGACTCCCCCACCGAGGGTTTCGCACATGACACGGTTAAATCAATTTAAACTTTGGACCGCCGTTCCCTGCATAAAAACCCTAGTTTTCTAGTGATTTAATTAAAATGTATATTTTTCAGTTTTTTTTTCTATAGTACTTGTAGTATAAGACGGTTTTACTTGTCAAATTTCATAGATCTAGGAAAATACCCTATACATTTTTATTCCATTGAGAGTGTCGAAATATACTTTTTCTGCGGCAAAAACAGCCGTATCTTTACATACGTACATTAAATCACGCCTTTTTCCCAGAGGGGTAGGCAGAGACCACTTATTTCCACTTGCTACGATCTTGACAAATTTCTTTCGCTTCTTCCACATTCATACATCGAGTCATGCACGCACGTCGGTTTCGGGTACTTAAGATTCGGCCCTTTTCCAGTTTTTCAGTATTTCACAGCCGTATCTTTTGTTTACGTTAACTTAGAAGTTTGATTTTTCACATCTTCAAGGGACCCCTATATCTCGTGTGAAATAGGTGCCTTTCATCCCTTGGTGAACAATCTGCTATTACTTCATTCATGTGTTGTTGTGAATGAATGTATTTTCTTTCTTTCTTTCAATGAAACCGAGCCCTAAAGCGCGTATCAGAATCACACTGACCTTTACTAATACGAATAGATAAGCAAGTGGTTTAACGGACCCACTCAGAGACGTCAATTAAATTTAATGCTTGATTAAAGTTGCTGCTGTTAAATTCTTTGCTATAGCAATAGAATAAGACAACTGAGGATTATTTGACGACTCTGAGTATGGCAGTAAGAGACTAATATCTCAGTTTATTATAAGGTTAAGGTGGATACGAAAAGCACAAGACCAGTCTGAGTGGGGGAGGCCTATGTCCAGCAGTGGACGTCTAAAAAAAAAGACATTTATTCAGTAAGTAGGCCATACGGGCACTTTTACACGTCAAGAATCTACCAGCGCTTCCCAAGAGGAGACACTGCTGAGAAGAAACGCCGCAAGAAACTCAGCAGTCAGTCATTTTTAAACATATTACAATGGTACTACTTAATCTAGCATTATATAAAGCAATAAATATTAAATTCAATATAATATCAAATAACATGCGAAGATCAGCAGGAAAACATGCCAAAAATCTTACGTGAGAGATAAAGGAAGAAATAGGAGAAAAAACAAAACTAAAACCCACCTACTCATATTTTTTTATAACAAATGTCTTTTTTTTTATGGCATAGGGAAGACAAACGAGCACACAGCCCACCTGATGGTAAGTGGAAACTGTGACCCATAGACATTCGCATTCACAAGACTGCAACGCAATCCTAAGACTGCAAATGCGTTGCCAACCCTGAGGACTAAGATGGAATGCCTCTATGCTAGTAATTTCACCGGCTGTCTTATCCCCAAACCGGAACACAACAATGCGAACACTGCTGTTTGGCGGTAGGTTAATGGATAAGATGGTGGTAGCGATCCGGACGGACCCTGCACAAGGTCCTACCACCCGCGTCTTTCGGATGACCTGATGATGATGATGATGATTACAAGGTTCTAAGGCTCAGTGGTAAACTGTCTGATTGTTGCAGGTTCCGGTACCAGTACCCGACGGTCCCGCGCGAGGCTTACGGCCGCGTCGTCACCAAGGCCCCTCCCAACGTCGTCCGCACCCCTGACTACGATGAGGTCAGTCCACCAGTTCAACTTGAGGCTGCCTGTCCACAGGGTAGTGATTCTCTGAACAACGACGGTCGGACCCACGGACGAGTGAATGTCCAAGCGGCGAGCTTAAGTAGTCCCGCCAGTGCGAGCAAAACATATTTTAGCGCGTGCATTTTCAATTTAGCAGTATAGTTTCTGCCGATGGATGGCTGCTTAATTGAAAATGCACGCGCTAAAATGTCTTTTGTTCGCTCTGACGGGACTACCTAAACTCGCCGCTGCGATTTCTCTCGTTCGTCCGTAGGTCCGTTGTTTTTGAGAGAATAACACCCCTGGAGCGGAGTGAGGCAACGGAGCGGTGAACGAGGAAAAAATCCACCAATAGAAGAACTGCGCTGAGCGTGGCTAGGAAAATAATGGTTTTCTATTGGTGGATCTTTTTCTCGCTCACCGCTCCGGCTGCCTTTGAAGGTTTCCGTAAAGATCCACGGATACGTAACATTTTATGGCATAGGGAAGACGAGCACTGCCCTATTTCACCATACCTATTTTACCATGAGTTACAATTACCATACTCTGTAGCGAGTCGAATGCTCTGTCCCTCGCACGCTATAAAAATACTGCGAGGTCTGTGAGGGACAGAGCTCGGACTCGCTAGCGAGTACTTTAATTGTAACAATTACAGGTGACAAGTGACATGTCAGTATACATAGGGCACCTACTGAATCAACATTTTTGACATGGAGAAGGCAAACGAGCACACAGGCCACCTGATGGTACTCGTTAGTAATAGAAATTTGCATTCTTCAATCCTACAATCTGAAGATTGCAATCGTAAGACCGCAAATGCGTTGGCAACCGTGAGGACTAAGTTGGAATGTTTCTACGCTAGAAATTTCATCGGTTGTCATATCCCCAAATCGGAACACAACAATGCGAAAGCATAAGATAGTGGTAGCGATCCGGACGGGTTCTACCACCACTAAAAAGTGATGTAAAATCTTGTTGACTTTGCAATGTTTAGGTACCAAATAGTCACCTGTCACCTAATAATTATTGTCAGTATAGTGAATAAGGGACTGGTGTTAAGTGACATTATAAGACCAGTAAATCCCGGTTAAGCCAGGCAAATGCAGTAATAATTATTTTCAAAAATAAAAACTAAGTCTCCTTTCCTTTCTCTTTCCAATATTTATGGTAGTTGCCGTCCATGTGGCGTTCGTTATTTCCACCCTGCATAGCGTCATGGTTAACGTGGAACATGGCCCTAACCACCCCAAGACAAATACATTATACTTGACCTAATAAACCATACCCACAATAAGTTTCTAAAGTTAGTTTCCGTCCAGTTTCACGCATGGCTCGCTCGCGGAGATTGCCTCGACCCTAGAGGGTTGGGTAGATTAGGACCACGTTCCACTTGATTGACGACTGGACCGGAGAATGATGAGCTAGAAAGAATAGTATTATGTGGCTAACTTCTCGTCTGCCCTTTCATTCCAATATAATAGTAGACTGTTACACAAAAGATGAAAGTGATCAATTGCAGGCCGAGATTATAGTTTGAGGGTGCAATTGATACTTTCACCCGAGTTCAACACTCTACTTTTCATTTCAATTATGAGGAAAGTAAAAAAAAAAGATTGTTTTGAGAAAATTATAACGTCAAATACTAGGATTGCATAAAAAACATTCAAAGTACATTGCTATGACGTGTGGGAGACATCCGCGCTGTGTCGTGCGCCGCACCGCCTGCGATCTAAGTTGCTCTGCGCCCCTCCTAATGACCGCTGCGCTCCTGGTACTTTATTTAAACATGCAATTACTTTTCTTCCCTAGGGTGGACATTGTGTCACTTTCAACCCGCTTCTAAGATAAAGAATGGACTACTTTCAAAGTATGAGTCATGAAATAGTAGATTGTTCAGCAAGGGACTAAAACAAGCCATAATGACACGAGATGTTTAGCCACCCAAGCGGAGCGCGGGTTGCTATTAGTTTGAGTGTCGTTATTGTTGTTTAGTCTCGTGTTAAACACTCTACTTTTCACTTTGAATGCGAGGAAAAAAACGACGTTCTACATATACAAAATTACAATATTGATTATAACAAAGTTTCTTACAAAATTGTTCCGCGGTTTTATTTTGTTGTAAAGTTACGCTTTAAATGCTTGCATATTTAGCCAACAGATTCAAACTTGAAAACTATTTTATAACTAATTGGACCATGCATAATAAAATGAATTATCCTTAATATAATTTTATTAAATACATTCATTAATGATGTGTTTCACGAAATTAAATCGTAATTTTTTATATCTTTGCATATTTGTCATTTTGAGGTTATTTCCACGCTCAAAAATGGTCCATACACAATCACTGAAAATGGCGATAGTCCTCCATTAACAAACACCGTGATTGGCTGTTTAGGAGTTTCCAACATAAATTAAAAAAATATTACTTTAGTCCCTAGAGATTAATAAAGACTTTTAGTCCCGATGTGCACAGACTAAAGTAACCTTTTAAGAGCATGAGAAGTGAAAAATCTTATAAAGGCCCGTGGCCACTCCATTTCTTCCTGTGGAGTGGATGTCGTAAGTGACTAAGGGAATATAGGCTTGTAGTGCTCTTAGGCAATGGGCTTGCAATCTGTCACTAATACGCTGGTAAACATCTTAGCCTATTTGTGCAAAGTTTGGTTACTGAATTATCAACCAATTTTAAAATTGTAGGTTCTGTAGCTCTGGCTTTCAAACTCTGGTATTACAGGCGTATGAACAAACCTTTTTTTCAGGCAACGAGGCCTATATTTACAAAAAAATTACAGGCTCTCAAGTTTTCGATTGAGGACACAATAAGGTAGCCATTACAATGTTACTAAAATAGGTATTGGGTGTAACGAGGTCAGTAACGGTATCATTTTATCGAATTTCACTTCATCGATTGTATTATCAACAAGGCTTGGAAAAACCCCCGTTATTTTGAAAACATAACCCTGTTCCGTACAGAGACTGCCTTACAAAACAAGTCAAGCCATATTCGACTTTATTTACGTAAATAACCCGTTGTAATCTCTTTGATACTCTCTTTATTAGATTGATAGATTCGGTAATATAAGAAAGGGACACAACGACCTTCGTTAATGCGGATAAAGGAAGAATAAGTTCTTATAAATGTTAACAAATACGATATTCGAGATCAAACAGCATCAAATTATACTTGGCAATTTCTTAGCGTAGTCAACCGTACATCTATCGAGTTAGACTTTGGGTTTCCTTTTTTTTTATGGCATAGAGAAGACAAACGAGCACACAGGCCACCTGATGGTAAATGGAAACTGTGACCCATAGACATTCGCATTCACAAGACTGCAATGCAATCCTAAGACTGCCAATGCGTTGCCAATCCTGAGGACTAAGATGGAATGCCTCCCAAATCCCAAACCGGAACACAACAATGCGAACACTGCTGTTTGGCGGTAGGTTAATGGATAAGATGGTGGTAGCGATCCGGACTGACCCTGCACAAGGTCCTACCACCCGCAAAAATAACATGTTATTAGGGTACCGTACAAAAAATTACAAACGGAACCCTTATAGGATCACTCGTGCGTCTGTCTATCTGTCCGTCTGTCTGTCACAGCCAATTTGCTCCGAATCTACTGGCACCAAATCAGGTGAAATTTGGTAGGATGGTATGAAAGGGCTCGTTATGAGGATCTCATTTTTTTTTTTATTATTGTAAAATAAATAGTTTTGAAGATGTATTGACTAAGATTGAAACGGGCATGCTTCGATGGTTCGGTCATTTGGAAAGGATGGATGAAAGAAGATTGACGAAAGAGATATACAGATCGAAAGTGAGTGGACGGGTCGGAAGGGGCCGCCCTAGGCGTGCTTTTTCGAGTCAAATCGGTGAAATACTGGAAAAGGGCCGAATCTTAAGTACGCGAAACCGACGTGCGTGCATGACTCGATGTATGAAAGTGGAAGAAGCGAGGGAAATTTGTCAGGATCGTAGCAGGTGGAAGGAAGTGGTCTCTGCCTACCCCTCTGGGAAACAGGCGTGATTTAATGTATGTATGTATGTAAATAGGTTTGATTTTATTCATGAAACAAGACAAAAATTGACCATGCCCCCTTGATCTTCGAAACTACTGAGCCTACAAAACCTATACAACCTACAAAATACATAGGAAAACCTATAAGAATTCTATCAACAAAAACAAAATCGTATGTACGGAACACTCTCTACGCGAGTTCAACTCGCACTGGCAGGTTTTATTAAATACAAGTCTTCTCTCATACATGAACAGCTGAAGAGCTCACAGATATTTCAATGTTACGCACACTTTTGTAGGGTTGGTTTTACGCTGTCAACCTTGTCGGGTAAACATGTACGGAAATATCCTATAATTGCGTTGGAATAGCTAATGAGGAGTTATTGACTACGCAATAAAGTGCAGGCAAGAAAAACGTCAGTAATAAAAATTAGCTTTTTTGTACAAAAAAATATATGACGTCGCATTTGATGTTATGTAGCTTTGTGATGTATGTATCTCATTCATGAAATATAACTAAAGATCACAATGTCAAAGATAAATTGCGAGCTAGTGGAGGATTAGTAGAGTAGATTATTTATTTTAAAACCTGTCAAAAATACTTATTACTTTCATAGAAGTAAGTTTAAGACTGCCAGCATCTTTGGTACAATGCCGCAGGGGACATTCTTAGATTTAATGTTTTAGTTAATTTATATATTTAGAGTTCGTTATTTAATTTTAGTTTTCTTTTTCAGTTATTGTGTTATGATTGTTGTATTATTTTATGTTGTTTTTCATTAATTAAATTAATTTTAGACTTATAAAGCAAGCTTAACTTATATCTGGTAAAAACATGTTACATTTTATGGTTTTTATGACGTGAGTATTAAAAACAAATAAGTAGGTAGTTTTATAATAATAATATTATCATTTCAAAAAAAATAAAAAAAAGCAAAACGGAGGTTGCGCGACCCTGCCAGGATTCGAACCTGGAATCTTCTGATCCGTAGTCAGACGCGTTATCCATTGCGCCACAGGGCCAGTTGCGAGTCATGCCGAAAATAAAGGTTAGTTTTGTACGTTATGTAAACAATTACATTAAGATTTTTTTATTTAGGTTGTTATTTGCAGATGCTAACATTGTAAAGTAACCATTATTAATACATTCGTACATAACTGACAATAGATCCTCTGATAAACACTTATTTCGTAGCAATCTACATGGGTACAAATAGGGGTAGTTTTTATTTATTTAGTCCTTAATTGTGTATGTTTTTTTTTGTTCTTAGTCTAACAAAATCAGTTACAGGTAGAATAACATTATACGGATTTAATTTACTGTTTTATATTGTTTATCACAACTCAAAAAAATTACATAGGTACTTACTACGTGCAAAATTACCAACATTATTTGGACGTTTATACAGGGTACGGTTTTTCGCTTACAATCTGTTAACGTACCAACGTTTGCTATTGCAATATAAGTCATTAAAGATAAGAACTTTATGTACTTAACTAACTTGATACATAAAATATAGTTAAGTTTATGTTAACGATCACAGTTACAATTGGCATAATCTTAACTTTACACATTAGCTTAGTTGGTTAGCCCTGCCTACGAAACTAGCGGACTTGTGTTCAAATCCCGGAAAGGGCAGATAGCCGTGTGATGAATTTATATTTTTTCCGGAATCTTGGATATTTTTTATGTAAGTATTTATCTATAAGCACAAGAATCTTTATCGTTGTCTAGTACCCATAGTATAAGCCTAGAGCTTAGTTTGGGCCTGGGTCAATTTGTGGGACTGTCCGACGTTTTATTTTTAACTTATGGCAATGTAATATCTCTTGGTCTATTTTGGAACTACATACATACACCTTCACACCTTCATTCCCAGAGTGGGGTAGGCAGAGCTACAAAATTACCAACAACTTAAAAAAGTCACAACAACATTTCGCACAACAGGCTAAGATGTTTACCATGCAGTGTATATTAGTGATAGATTGCAAGCCCATCGCCTAACAAATACTACCAGCCTTTTTTCCCTTAGTCGCCTCTTCCACGGGAATACACGGAGTGGGACTAGGTATTCTAACCCAGCAACTACTAGTTATCAAAAATCATTTATTTCAGCCATCTTTGGACCATAATAATAATAATAACATACATACATACATACCGTCACGCCTTTATCCCAGAGTGGGGTAGGCAGAGCTACAGAATTACCAACAACTTTAACAGCCAGTTGTTAATTCTGTAACCACATTTTGCACAAACAGGCTAAGATGTATATCATGTGTAATAATAATAATAAAGTGTTAGTAAATTAAATTAAAAATTAAACATATTGTTAGTAACGTTCTAACTATACACATACCTAAGCTAACCTACATAGATTGATGTGTGTGTGTGTGTGTGTGTGTGATTAACTTTAGACCTATCAAAAAATACATTTCAAAAACTTCAATCTTTGTTCTCACTAAGCTAGAAACGAGTTAAAAAAATCGAAGTTAAAGTTTAAAGTGGGTTGTATCAAGCCAAAAATAAAATGAAACCATTCCATTACTGAATACAGTTTCACAAATAGCATTATAAGAAACGCTTTTAAGACGACGCGGCGGTTAAAAAAACAATTATGAATTTACACTTCAAAGTCCTTTTGCAGAGCAAATTGCTACAGTAACGCAAAAGGAAAAAGTAACGTTGCGAGGAACGTTTCCGAACGTTACTTTGAAGTGATTTCTTTGTTTCGTTCTGGAATAAAATCGTTATTTTGTTGTTTTTTTCTTTGTTAACGCTTTTGGAACGAGATTGTTTTGTTCCTGTTAAGAGGTTATTGTTTGGTTGATCTCTTGTATTGTGTAACGAATTGGTTTAAGGTCGCCGTTAATAGAACTTGTGAACGATGTAAACAAATTAGTAGGTACTGTTTGACACATAACCTCAAATACCTATTCACCAAGCGTGTTTTTATTGAAAATAACGTATAATGAATAGTTACTTTATCTTAAACTTAATATGAAAATCATTATCTAGTGTATAAATCATTAATACGACCTCACTAGATCTTTAAAAGTACGTGATTATCGAGTAATCATGGTTAATTGGTTCATTTGGTTTTGTTTACATCTTTTGCAAGTTCTATTGACGACGGCGATTTTACGTGAAAGTCAATGTAAGGGAGCTGGAATTGAACTTGATTATAATCCTGTTTTTAAATAAAATGTTATAAATAATTCTTGACAATAAAACATTAGTTGACTCGACAGAAGCGCGTGGAGCTACCTCATGTGCTTCTGTTCCAGACCATTAGAGAAAATATTATTTTACCGAACAATTGTCTTCGCGTGTGATATCCATGGACTTATTTCTCTAATAAGTGCATGGGAGTATCTATATAACTCGACATTGACGAAATACACCTTAACACGAGTGAAAGCCATTACCTAATTGAAATTAGAATGAGACATTTGTTTTTCTGTGCCGTATAATTGGTGCAACAAAAAAAGTATGCAGCTACTTATAAGGGCTATAAGTAGCTGCATACTTTATTACTTTGTCACTTTAACATCATGTTTGAACTGCTGTACTGGGGAGTTATAATGACATAGCTATGTAATT
Organism: Acleris laterana; assembly: GCA_963966035.1. Lineage (NCBI taxonomy): Eukaryota > Metazoa > Arthropoda > Insecta > Lepidoptera > Tortricidae > Acleris > Acleris laterana. The sequence continues at coordinate 9,388,466 of OZ014462.1, read as the reverse complement.
CTGTTTACGCTCAGAGAAAAGGACAGAGCTATGTAACTGCCATAGCTCTGTCCCTTACACTCACCGTAAAATGAACTGCATAATTATGTCGTAATAACTCCCCTGATCTGTCAAAGGCGTTAAAGCAACAAGGTAAGTACCAAAATGTACAGCTGTGAGGCCGAGACCATACTTTTTTTTTTATTTTTTTTATTTAGAGCACATATTTATACACACTTGATACAACACATACTTGATAGATTCAGAAGAAAAACCAAACTTTAAAGCTAAACTTCTGGATCTTGTAAGCAATAATAAACTTGATTTCTTAATTTTCTAGTGGGTAGTATAACGCGTGTAGTACTGTTAGGCGATGGGCTTGCAACCTGTCACTAATACACTGGTAAAACATCTTCGCCTACGTATGCAAAATGTGGTTACAGAATTATCAAAAAGTTTTTAAAGTTGTTGGAAATTCTGTAGCTCTGCCTACCCCACTCTGGGAATAAAGGCGTGAATTTATGTATGTATGTATGTAGTATAACGCGTTAATTTGATGTCTATAATTCGATTTACCCTAGAAATGTCGACAAACGTTTCATCGAACGTTTCACTTCACCGAATTTCATTTCATCGACAGGCATTTCCACGTGCCGGTGCTTTATTTTTTGTGTGGTCACTATTTTAACCTAAACTATAAGGTTTCAGCAGAAATTAGATTTCGATGAAATGCAATTCGGTGAAATGACAAATGGTCATAATTTCCGAACAATAAAATGACAACCGAATTTGGCATAGTACGTATTTATAACTTTAGAATGGTTTTAGAATTTAATATAAATAAAAAAGTGTTTATTTATTTGCTCCGTCTTAACCGCTTAACGCCTAAACCTTTCGATGTAAATGTTGGAACAGAGATAGTTCAAAGCCTGAAGACAAGCAAAGCGTTTTTACGGTATGGAGAAGTCGAATGAACGCGCAGGCCACCTGATGGTACGTAGGAACTGTGACCTATACACATTTGCATTCTTCAGACTAACATCTTAAGAATGCCATCCTAAGACCGCAAATACGTTGCGAACCCTGAGGACTTAGATGGAATATGCACCTATGCTAGTAATCCCCACACCGGAACACAACAACACGAATGCTGCTTGGCGGTAGGTTAAAGGATAAGATGGTGGTAGCGATCCTGACGGAACTTACACAAGATCCTATCACCAGTAAGCACAGCGTACTTGTTACTTTGGAAAATCGAACAGTTCCCGAGGGAATACCGATAATCAAGTTCTGCGCTGACTTAAGTCACAAACCTAACTAGAACTAGTATAATGTATTAAGCTATCTACTAATAAAACACATTTGTGTGTCAATCGGACGTAAAGGTCACAGAAGGGATAGGGTCAGCAGCTTCTAAATAGAGGACACATCTGCAATATTATAGCTGAAGCATATTAAACCTTATGTAGTAGACTTAAGGTTGCATATACAGTATGATTGTTATAACGATAAGACCTTTTTGGTATTAAGCCTTTTAGAGTGTACCCCACTGGGACGAAAACCTTTTAGTAGAGGTGCTGCGTAAATACGTACATGTAAGTTTATTCTAAATGTGGGCTCCTAAACAAAAAGGACGCAAGCGCAATTTGATGGTTAAAGCAAATTGAACCCTGTGGCTTAAGAATTAAGGTCACTAATACATTCGCGATTTTATGAGACATACGCCCTTTTTTCTAATGAGCGCAGCTTAGTTAAGGCGATAATAGCTTTGGCTGCTGTTCTCCAAAACCACATAGCGGTGTCTCCTTCGAAACATGTCTTGTTTGTTTAACGACAGATTAGGCGAAGAGACCTTTTGTCTAATTGTAAGTAAGTAGTTTTTTTTTTGTTGTCACTGTTCGGGTTGTGGGAAAAAATTGTCTTTTAAAACTTCAGGAGAAGTAAAAGTGCGCGAAAGCGAATGGTAGTTTTCAAGGTTCTTTACTCGCTCTAAATTCGACGCACCAATTATTAACAGACGAGTTGAAGTGGTCCCGTCGGGGCGTGCATTCTCATTATACTCGCTTTACTCGTCGTGTGAGCGAGCTCACTTCGCTCACTCCATCGACCCTTCAATAGAGTTTGATAATACCTGGATCGATAATTCATTACAAAAAAAAATTCATAGGATGAGTCGAAGAGTGCGATTCCTCTGGTGTTGCGGGTGTTTATGGGTCGCGATGATTACTTACCATCAGGGGTGTGATTCTCTTAAGAACTTGGTCGAACGAAGGAGTGAATGTCGCAGCGGCGAGCTTAAGTAGTTTCGTCAGAGCGAACAAAACACATTTTAGCGAGTGCATTCTCAATGAGACAGACGTTCAATCTCATCGACAAAAGCCATGCTGCCAAATTTAAAGTGTTTTGTTCACTGTAACGGAACTACTTAAACTCACCACTGCGACATTCACTCGTTCGTTCGTTCGACAGCGTTTTTGAGAGAATCACACCCCAGGCACTCGCTTGCTCGTCTGCCTCCTTATTCACATTAAAAAGTACATCAGCCTTCAGCTCCTAGTTGTATGAACTGGGTTTTGTTCCTTTAGATATCACTACCTACACACATACACACACCATTAACCTTTAGCCGAATATAGGTTCCTACTGAGTCATTTCTTTTTCTATTTATAGTTTACATTAGATACATTACTGATGGTTTCATGCCATTGCTTAGTAGGAGAAATTTTGATTTATGAGTTTGACGTTAATCATTTAGCAACATTACGTGTTATTTTTAACGCGTCGCAGTCAGGAGACATTTTCGAGACGGTTAACGCGTTTCTTTTTCAAACTTGTGTTTAAAATTCGGCACTAAGAAACAACTAAGGCGGTCACATTGGATGCGGATCCATACGCCGCTGCGGTGTGCGAGCGAGACAGTGTTATGCATTTCTATAGCGATGTCCCGCTCACACACGGGAGTGGCGTGCGGATTTGCATTGGTGTGATAATGCGCGCCATTAACTAGCACAGTGACTAATGGTATGAATACCTGCGGAGCAATCAAATCCAAAATATTTAAGGCCAAAGATGTTTAAATGAACCGATGATTGAGATCTTAAGACACGTCAGAAATATTGTCTATGAATTGACGTTTACTTTGACGTGTTTTTTTAAGTGTTGAGACTCACCTGAGATCAGTGTATTAATACGGCACAATATATTAAGGTCAGTCGTAAGTAGGCTTACGGTGCTAGAGCTCTCAACTTCCATGACACCTTACGACATTATTAATAGGTATTTTTAACTCAATCAAAGGTACTCTTATAGTATTTACAATCAACGAAGACGCCTCACCACTTAACTTGCCCACTTAATTGCGATAAAATTAAGTGTAGTGTCGGGCGTCTTGGGTTGAACACATTGCACTTACCAACTGACCACCCTGAATCTAAGCGCCAGGTTTGTTCCAGATGTACGGCATGCTGAACGTGCCCCATACCTCCGGCAAGATCCTGCGGTACCCTGGACCCTCCCGCAACCGCCCCGCTACCTTCATGGTGCCCCCCCAGCGAAACCGGTACCTCTCTTGATTTTTATCACTAGAAAATAAACTGAATCCGTGTTTTTTTTTGATACGATGTACTGTCAGGCGAATATCGTGTTGCTCTTTTATAGGGTGACTTCAAATTGGTAATACGAAACACTTGATTGTCGCTCGATAGAGTAGGGTCACCGCATTAAGACAAAATTTGAGATAAATTAAAACTTAAACAAAAAATAGCACCATGAAAATTACGAGAGGGGTTTAATTTAGTGAAGATGTGTCTAAAACATTTGATTTTGTACAGTCGACGCCATAAAATATGTTACAACTTTAGTACCTCGTCACTTTACCCGCTATGACAATTTCAAATGGCAGTTTAAACATGACGCTAAATAGACAAGGTACTAAAGTGTAAACATATTTATGGCGTCGAGTGTACTACCCATTTGAAGTCACTCTTTGCAGTATAATTTTATTCCTTCATTGCATATGACTCATGTCCCTTGGTCCAGGTTCGAAGCCCTGAAGAAGCTGATCCGCGCTGAGCACGTGCGTGAGCTGCAGAGGAAGTACGAGGTCGAGCAGAAGCAGGAGCTGAAGGAGCTGGCAGCTGGACGTGGGTGAGTGGGGGGGAGGAGTGTTGGGGGGGAGGAGTGGGGGGGGTGAGTGGGGGGAGGAGTGGGGGGAGTGGGGGGTGGGGGGAGTGGGGGGGGAGTGCACTACACAATTTTTTTATCATGCTGCGTGGGTGACTTTGATATTGTGATATAAACACAGGGATAATCGAAGTAGCAACATGAAAAAAACGAGATGACGTATATATGAATTAGCGAGAGCGTGGAATTGCATTTGTAAGAAGTAGAATAACGTAAGTCTCTTATCATATTTCTCTCCTTAACAAGTAAAACAATACTAAGTCTTAGCTTTTTTGTTTTTTGCTTTCATTCGCTATTATTTAATTCTTTATCTGAGCTGTCACAAGTATCCCCTTCTTGACATCTATATTTATTTTCTTCACTTTCGACATGGTGACAAATATTTTCCCAGTCCTCAGCAGTAATAGTATTAATTAATTCAGTTGCTAAATTCAATACCATAAAAACAGCCCTCTAATATTTCGAATTTCATACTGACATTATTATTGAAATTATTAATATTTTAATTTTTTTTTTTTTTTTTTTTTTCTTTTATTTTCATCTATAACGTAACGTACATACAGGGTGAAATCTAAGTCGTGATTCCAACGATCACCTCTGTGTTCTACCCACGAGTATGAACAACTTTCACTATGGGACCAACTCTGAAATATCGAAAAAAAAATCAGCTGTTTCATAGAAAAGTTCAATACGCACTCGACCAAAATGTATGAAGCAGCTGATTTTTTTTTCGATATTTCAGAGTTGGTCCCATAGTGAAAGTTGTTCATACTCGTGGGTAGAACACAGAGGTGATCATTGGAATCACGACTTAGATTTCACCCTGTATATTTACCGTTCCCGATTTAAAAAAGCACTTAATCAAGTAACCCGAAAGTAAAAGAATACCTATTCGTAAAGTGAACCAGCCCGTATCGTAGCGCAGCTGTTCGAGTTTGATCCACTATAATACCTCGCTAAGTTGGCTTAGTCTCGGACTTGGTAAACCACGGCGCAGACGGATGGGGAACACTCTGTATAATATAGTGCCGGAGAAATTTAGTAAGGGATTAGCAGTCTGGAATTTTCGTGGTGCTTTTGGGTAACGATTCTCATTTATCGACTTGTCGATATATTACACTTCTAAATAGATTCATTCATGTACATCATCACTACATAGTATAAAACAAAGTCGCTTCCCGCTGTCTGTCCCTATGTATGCTTAGATCTTTAAAACTACGCAACGGATTTTGATGCGGTTTTTTTTAGTAGATAGAGTGATTCAAGAGGAAGGTTTTTATGGATAATAAATTGTTGTTTTATGTACGTGTGTTATAGAAAACTCAAATAAACCGAAGCGAAGCGAGGGCGGGTCGCTAGTTATCGATAAATTAGACATTTAAATAGATTGGTAGCAATTTGTCGTGTCATGTGGGTAACCAGATAATATGGAAAAAGTAGGACAATTTACTTATTTATGAAGAAACTGAAGAGAAACTTGTTAACACTAGCTAGAATTTGAACATGAAATTGAACACGCAGCAGTTGATTAGGAATTTGTTATCCGTATTTGGGAACTGATTTAAGATGAAATACATTTTCCAAGTATATATAATTACTTGTTTAATAACCTAATGTCGATTATAAATTTTTAGCTGCCTAAAGACTATCTAGAAGAGATCTTTCTTTAGCTATAAGGTATGTTATTTACCTGCAATTTTAATCTTTTGAATTATGTGTGCTATATTGTACGAATTGTATCGATATTAAAGTCGATAAATGAGAACTAACTAGCGTTATTGAAAAGTACCACGAAAATGCCTTAAGTATCACTTAATTTTACCTTAAATAAATAAATATAATAATCAACAGCTTAATATTTATAAATAATCAAGCAAAACTTAAAAATGCGAAGGCAACGTCGCACAGCTTTTGCAGAAGACCTAACACCCCCAGTATATAATGTGATTCTCTTAAAACGTGGTCGGTCGAACGAACGAGTGAATGTCGTAGGCGGCTAGTTTAAGTACAAACAAAAGCGCGAACAAAACACATTTTAGCACGTGCTCTCTTTGACGGGACTACTTAAACTCATTCACACCAAAGCCACACGTAGTAACTTGTATACTTGTAAGTTGACATGTCTTCTAGTGAACTTTGTTTATGCAAATCTTAAATGTAATTGACAACATTTCATTTTGGTGACACCTGCAAATTACTATACGAATCGAAAGGGTTTTGCCTCCTGATCACGGCAAAATATTTATGTAGATTTATTTTTCTTTATTTACAAAATTACAAGTAAGTACTTAAATAAAAATATCGAGTTTTACCAATACTATGCCTGAATAGATATAATACCATTGCCTTTTCACGAGAAAAGAAGCTGTCATACTTCAAATTTGACATTGACACTATTGAAAGATGGATAGATACTTAGAGAATTATCGATTGACATGATACTTTTTATAATAATATACAGATTGGACTAACGTAATATGTCCATTGTGTCGTAGAAATGAAGTTACGCCCTTTTAGAATAAGTACATCTTAATAAATTAATAATAAAATAATTATTCATTCTAGAGAAAATTTAAAACTATTAGTGTCTTCCTCCTTCCAAACAGTATCTATAAAACGAATAAAATTAAAGTCTTGAAAATATGAAATCTTGTCAATTGCTCAAGAATTGACGTATTTATAAACTATTCTATTCTATTATACAGGGTGACTCCTAAGTGGTGAACAAAATGATCACCTCTGTGTTCTACCCAAGAATATGAACAACTTTCACTATGGGACCAACTCTGAAATCACAAAAAAAAAATCAGCTGCTTCATACATTTTGGTCGAGTAGGTACGTATTGAACTTTTCTATGAAACAGCAGATTTTTTTTTTCGTGTTTCAGAGTTGATCCCATAATGAAAGTTGTTCATATTCGTGAGTAGAACACAGAGGTGATCATTTTGTTCACCACTTAGGAGTCACCCTGTATTCATTAATCTGTGCCCCACCTTTTGCAGAGACCTAATACTGACGTCCTTACTTCGAATTACCTGCTTAGTTGTTCATTATAACCCCAATTTAAACTCTAAACTCAAGCAAACCCCACAGCGAGTGATACTTGACAACTTTAAAACAAGTATTAATTATGCTAAGGACTTAAAAGTTTCCGCAATATCAGTTCCATGCCAAAACTAAAAGCTTCCAAGCTTATGAATGAATTTTGGCAAGCTAAAGTTCGAGTTTGATATTCATTTTTCGGTTCATCGCTCTAATGTTTTGGTTTTTTATTTAAATAGGAAATATTGTATTAAATACTTACATACATTAAATCACGTTTGTTTCCCAGAGGGGTAGGCAGAGACCACTTCTTTCCACTTGCTACGATCTTGACAAATTTATTTCGCTTCTTCCACATTCATACATCGAGTCATGCACGCACGTCGGTTTCGGGTACTTAAGATTCGGCCCTTTTCCAGTATTTCTCCGATTTGACTCGAAAAAGTACGCCTAGGGCGTCCCCTTCCGACCCGTCCACTCACTTTCGATCTGTATATCTCTTTCGTCAATCTTCTTTCATCCATCCTTTTCAAATGACCGAAGCATCCAAGTATTAAATAAGACTTTTAATAAGACTTAAGTTATCTGTAACCTATAAGTGGTTTGACGTCATCCGCACTTTTTGTCCGACCCCTGAGGGCCCAGACAAGATGCACTACGCTAGCGAGCGCTTCTCTTTGTTTAGTTTTTAAACCAATCGCGTCACTGGTAGGTGACGTGATTTAACATAATATGTTTTATAATAGAATAGTACGGTGGCCACCCTAGTCACTGACATATATCATGGAATCGTCATGGCAACACCCCGTTGTTATAACACCGTTCTCATTTACTGGCAAAACCATATTGCACTTGATGTTTTATGGTATTGTTTCTAGCTATTGTAACGTTGACGATACGAAAACATATCAAAGGCGATATGGTTTTCACCCAGTAGAATAGAACCCTAGACTCAACACCGGCTTGTTACAGGGATGACTATGCTTATTGGAACCTTGGAGACCAGGAGACCCGCGGCTCGCAGAACCTGCCCAACGAGTATGCTGATGACCCTAGCACCAGACAAAACAAGTGAGTTCAGAACAGTATTTATACCCGACTGCCAAGAGGAGGTTAATGTGATTATCAATGGCATAACCGCCGTAAGATATGTAAGTTAACCGGTTATTAACCGGTTTACTATGGAAATAACCGGTTAAAACCGGTTATTTGCATTACATAAACCGCCGTAAGTGGCTGTTACGCCGCTATGACTAATATTATTCGCCTATAAAGTATTCAAGCGTCACAAATAATAACCGCCGTAACTGCCATAATTGCACGGCAGAATAGGGAATATACATTAATTTTTTAATCGTATTTCACATCAAAATATAAAAAATACCGTAAAGGAGATCACTAAAAGTGAAATTGAAATCGGTCAAGAACAAGTATTTTAAACTGCTAGTTAGACAGAGAGATCAAGTGCACAGTGACGTTTCGATGTGAATTCTGTTTTGCTAGAAAGAGATAGGAACAACTCTTTGTTGGCTCATATCTTGGTTTTTATAGCTATTCAAAAATAGTACATTTTGATATTAGTGCGGAAAGTATGTCATTTCAAACGAGTCCCGAGGGGTCTTGGCCCGAGCTGCAAGCGAGGGCCAATACTCGGGACGAGTGAAAATGACAGTTCCGCACGTATATCAAACGACGTTTTTTAATACATCTGCGAAAAAATTACAATAAATGTATTTCAAATCGCTCATTTTTTCACAACAATATTTAATCGTTAGCTAAAAAGGGGGGTTTTTGTTTTACTTTTAATTGACAACTTTTTTCATAATGGCAATGGTTGTGACCATTCAGCCAAATCAAAGAAAAAAAAGAAACATGGTAATTTAATTACCTATATTATTTAAAAATCAAGAAGCACAAATACTCTATTAGCCAGTGGTAACGCATAAAGGTGGATTCACATTACACCGTGCTGGGCTGGGCCCGGCTTCAGCATGGTGTAACATGAATCTACCTTAATATTCAACTATCCGATCATTCGTAATATTCATTTAGATTCAGCCATCTTGATGAAAACTGTTTTTTTAATATTACCTGGATAATTTGTGTGTGTATGTATGTATTTATGTAATTTTAATATTTAAAATTATATTACCTATATTTTTATAGTTTCAATGCTAAATGACGTAATCAAAAAGTGATTGAACATGCAAACTCTTTGGTGGTATGCACGGCTTGGAAGTTGAAACAAAATTATATTTAAAAAAATTGGAAAAGTAAAAAGCACTAGTGCGGAATATCGAACTTTCCGCACGATATACGGCTACGGAATGTACCCATTTTTGAGCAACTGTATTAAAAACGATTTTTCTCAGCTCTTTGTTACATGGATCAGCTTTTATTGACGCTGTGAAAAAAAGACATGAATATTCCCTACTTTATGTAAACCGGTTATTAATAAATAAAATATTCATTTCATTACATTTCAGGAGTTCTGTTATCGTATATTATCGTATTGTTTTCAACTCAGTCGGTTATTCCCGATTATAATGAACCCCTGATAAGCAAAGAGACAGTTGACAGCAAACAGGGTACCGATAAAATTCCAATAACAACAAAAATCATCAAGCTAATCGGCAGCTGTCAAAAATACCGAAAGATTTGAATGTTGGTTGTCGCGACTTCGCCCGTCGACCCTTGTCAGATGGTATCGGAAACAAAGCCTATTACAGCAATAACGCCAATTTGAGGGCTTGATCTAAACTCCATAACTTTGTTAATTTAGCTAAATTGTACGATGGAGGATTTTGTTCAATTTGTTTAAAATTAGGTACAGGTAAAATCATTACTGGACTTCATGCAATTTAACCGGCTATTAACCATTTTAGTATGAAATTAACCGGATAAAACCAGTTAACACCGGTTAAAGCTGGTTAATACCGGTTAAAACCGGTTATTTGCATTCCTACCCTCAACGTTTGATACAAGGACTGGGCCTCTATTCTTCACGGTATTTTATCGTATTTTCATCGTTACGCTAGCTCTTATTTAATTTTGTTAAAGAGGATATTCTCCGATGTGAAACCGTTACCAACAAACAAATATAAGTAGGTATTGATAAGCCGAAATGTGTCTAGTCTTTTTTTAAATATGACAATACTGAAGGCCAAAATCAAAGTGGTATGTTTAACAGTTAGGAAATAGCGACTCCATGGATCTAGAACCACGATATGCTACCAAAGGTCCTAAGTGTCCTAACCCTGGTTATTACGGCGGGTTTACAATTTTTTTTTAAGAAAGAAGTGAAGTGAGTTCTGGCTTTACGGCTAGCGAATGCTGAGTTGGGACCGTTTCGCAACTGTTTATCTGTGTCTTACATACGTATACACATACATACATAAGCTCACGCCTTTATTTCCAGAGTGGGGTAGGCAGAGCTACAGAATTACTAAAAACTCTAAAAACTTGTTAATAATTCTGTAACCACATTTTGCACAATTAGGCTAAGATATTTACCAGCGTTTTAGTGACAGGTTGCAAGCCCATCGCCTAACAGTTTACTACACAGTCTTTATTCCCTTAGTCGTCTCTTACGACATCCACGGGAGGACATGGAGTGGCACTATTCTTACCCGGCAACCACGCGCGGGGGATCTGCGTCTTATTTTTTGTATCTTGGTACCTAATGACTGTGGTTTTGTATTGTTGCAAATAAATGTCTCTTTATCTTTATCTTTATCTTTAAACATTAAAGGGGTTCTACATACAATAAACTTTTTTGAAAAGGGCATGCTTCGATGGTTCGGTCATTTGGAAAGGATGGATGAAAGAAGATTGACGAAAGAGATATACAGATCGATAGTGAGTGGACGGGTCGGAAGGGGCCGCCCTAGGCGTACTTTTTCGAGTCAAATCGGTGAAATACTGGAAAAGGGCCGAATCTTAACCCCTGGTGTCCCAAGCCACGCGCGCTCAAATACCACTGTTTCCCACGGCTTTTTAAGATACCGACCGCGCTGAGGACTTGATTTGCTTTATACGCTCTATACACTTCCTCGTACACTTTTTATACATAAAATTGTATATTTTTGGAAAGATGGAAATGTAATCTACATTATTATTTCAAAAGTTTAGCGGTATAATACATAATTTAGTCTATGTAGCCAAATGATTTTAGAGAAAAATTAAACTGAGGCAGTTTTCCGAAAATATGCTCATTAATAAAAAAATTACTCGACAAAAGTGTTTTTTTTTTAATTTTCTATTTCTTTATGATATACTTATTCTAAAAAATAAAACATACAAAATACAGTATACCACATAAATCAAAAAGATATGTGCATGTTAACTTGAAAGGAAAGCATTGCGAAGCGATTTTGCATGCGCTGTGAGTTAATTTTTCAATCCCTATTATAAAGTCAATATTCTTTCCATTTATATGAGATTTACTTTCTACGCTAGATAAAGTATTAAATTACGATAGTAAAATATTAGAATTTAATAAAGTGGAAAACAAAAGGCCTAGTGAAGGAAATTCACAGTAATGGTGCAAAATGATGACAAAACCTAGGAGTGTAGTTTGATCGAGTTTTCCGAAGAAACTCTAATACCAATTCTAATAAATGTTGTTTTAGCAATTAGATAACAAAATTTTCTTTCTAACGATGTATAAAAAATGTATACTCTTTATACAAAAAAACAACAAGAGACAATTTTGAAATCACGAAATATTTAAACATTGACGCGGTGCGCTTGACCTTGGCCTGTGTACAAACACACTTTGGCTCGGTTGTATACGGGGTGGTCCAGTTTTCGATGAATATTCAATTTTTTGGATGAATATTTTTCTGAGATGAAAATAAATACTTAGTGACAAATCAAGCATAATAGAAAAATACCTATATACAGTTGTGGTCAACTAATTAGGGACACACACGGCAAACTATGTAAACGTTTATTTAAATTCTTACGAACTTCAAAATTGGGTAATTTCCCGGCTCAATTAATTTTCAGTGTTTGCTTACATTTATATACTACAGATATTTATACACAATGAAAAACAAAGTATAGTAAATAAAATATTTAATACGAAATAACAAACAAATGGTTAATTTAGGCATTTTACAGCTGGACATTTAATTAGGGACACGGGGGTAAACGTTAAATAATGAACAAAAACAGAAGTATTTACATATAAATAATTGTGTAAATAAGAAATTTAAACAACCCCGGCTGAAATGAAAAAAAAATTAGTAACCAGTAGCAAAGCCTTTATTTTTAATAACAGCTTGACACCGGCGTGGCATGGACGATATCAGTTTACGGCATATCTCCACAGGAATGTTAGTCCATGCTTCATTGAAGGCTTCGTAAAGCTCATCTAAGGACTTAGAGCGATAGCCAGCAACCCTTTTCTTAATCTCATGCCAAAGGTGTTCGATTGGGTTAAGGTCTGGGCTATTTGCCGGCCAGTCTAGAACCGAAACGGATTGACTGGTAAGGAACGCCTTGACAGATCTTGCAGTATGCTTTGGGTCGTTGTCATGCTGGAACGTCCAAATAACCGGAAGGTGTTCCTCGGCATAGGGTAACATGGTTTCCTCCAATATAGTTCTATACTGAAACTGGTCTAAATTGCCCTCAACTTTCCTGATGGGCCCGCATCCAAGTCCAGAAAATGACCCCCAAATTTTTATGTTTCCTCCGCCATGTTTCACTTGTTTTTTTGTGAATCTTGGATTCATTTCTGCGTTTACTGGTCGCCGTACATAATGTCTGCCGTCTGATGAAACCAGATTGACCTTGGTCTCATCAGAGAATAAAACATGTTGCCATTGGGAATAAGTCCAATGTTCATATTTACGAGCAAAAGCCAGACGTGCGTCCCGATGTTGTTTTTTTAATAAAGGTACTTTGCGAGCTATTCTTCCAAGTAGCCCCGCTTCTTCTAACCGCCGTCGTACTGTCCTCGCTGACACGCCTGCAGTTATGTGTGCCCCATATAATTCGCTTTTTATAGAAACTGAGCCTTTAAAAGGATCGGCCTTAGCCAATCTCACCATCATCCTATCCTCTTGGGGAGTTGTTTTTCTTGATCTTTTTTTTCTGGGCACATTTTGAACAGTTTTATTGCGTCGCACATGTTGCACTGCGTTATACACTAAGTTCTTAGAGCATTTTAAATGGTCTGCTATCCTCCGATAAGACCATCCACGCTTAACAAAGTTAACAACAATATTTCGCAATGTTTCATCACAGTTTTTGTTTTTACCCATCTTTTTTTCAATAAATTACACTCGAAAGAGGAAAATTGTTAACTCAAATGCCGCGGAAGGAACAGAAAATTGGAACACCAAAAAATAATTCAAGCAAAGTTTTTAAATTTCGAAAATAGAACACAGAGTCTGAGTCCGTCCCTAATTATATGACCGGCCAGTCTGGTTGACAAAAAAGGTTTGTATTGTATTTTATGAGACGATATTTATATGGTCTGTAAATTAACTCGTGTATCATATTATTTTAGTTAAGAAAATAACTTTAGCTACCCGTTATTGAAATAAATCATTGAAGTTTTAAGAAAAAAATATTAATAAGGAATTATGAAAGTCAAAACTCTGTGTCATCACCAAGTGTCCCTAATTAGTTGACCACAACTGTATTTAAATGTATTTGTCCTATCCCTTAGATTCTTTATCACTACGACAGTGACAGGTGACAGATGACAGGTGACAGGTAACAATTTTGCCTGAAGTATATACCGATTTACTTTTTAATGTGACAGACAGTTGAGAATACAGTTGTGCAATGCATAGTAAATTGTCACCTGTCACAAGGCGTGACAGGTGACAATTCACTGGAGATGGCAAAGCCGACCTATTTGTATGTCTTTATTTGATTTTCCTAGTGCAGTTCGTTTGTGAGAGCCCTCTTGCGTATAATTTGATACCAGCGCTACCATTTAATGTGTCAATAGTTGAAACTAAATTTCGAATTAAAAAAATATTCATCCGAGCGTAAATTTTGCACTCCCTGTTGATGAAAACTTCAAAACGCCATTTTGAAACGCACACATACAAACTCAATTTTTGTGCTTGTGTGCGTTAAATCATGGCAGGCTTTTGTTTTCTTGCCGATTACAGTAAACTAGTTGTGTTTTTTACAAAAACACCAACAAATTTCAATTCGTCATAAAAAATCCTACAAAATGATATAAAATTCTGGTTATTTTTAAGTATAAATCATGTAAATATCACTCATCGAAAAAACAGAAACAACTATTTGTCCTCGACCGTGATTGGTTTTTGTGAATTTAGTAAATTAAAAACAGTCACCTAAGTTATTATTTACGCTACTTAGTAATCACCACATAATATTAAACAAATAAAACCACAAAAACTTACCGATTTCCTTTACAAATCTCACTTAAATCCAAAATGAACTTTTGTCACACTGCACACGCACTCACGCAAAGATTCACGACAGTAGACTGAAGTTCACCTGACCATATTTATTTATTTTCCGTTGAAGTGTTATGATTGGTTGATGTCAGTTTGTAGTTAATTTCACACTGAATCAATAGATATACGATTAATGGGAATTTATGCATTAATCTGAAAGACAGAGGACAGAAAATCGAATCATGACGTGGTGGCAAGCATGACTGCCGGTGGGACACATCGCTTTTTTGGGCCGGCAGGTATGACTGCCGGCGGGACACAAGGGGTTAAGTACCCGAAACCGACGTGCGTGCATGACTCGATGTATGAATGTGGAAGAAGCGAAAGAAATTTGTCAAGATCGTAGCAAGTGGAAAGAAGTGGTCTCTGCCTACCCCTCTGGGAAACAGGCGTGATTTAATGTATGTATGTATGTAAACTTTTTTTGAACTCTCAACTATGACTTCATGAAGCTGCCCCTGCCCCTGTATCGACCATTACGTCATGGCGTCAGCTTGCTGCGGTTCGAGATTTATTATCTAGTTAAAATCAGCTGGAGCATTTGTGTAACGAGATATTCTGAACTACTATAGCGTTGTCTCTATCCCGCTCCGGATTAATCATTGAAAGTGACAGAGATAAAGCTAAGGAAATATCCAATTTCGTTTCACAATAACGTTTCATTTATTTTGAAGATTGATTCCCCGATACCTTTAGAAATGAAATCTGTCCCTTTGACAATAGGCTACATATTCATAGTAAATAGAAAGTGTTACTTTTATAAAAGGATTTTTTAGACACAGGCCATGCAGCAGTCTGTTCGTTGTCGTTATTCAAAATAACGTATTAACTTATCCATTAACCTACCGCCAAACAGCAGTGTTCGCATCGTTGTGTTCCGGTTTGGGGATAAGACAGCCGGTGAAATGACTAGCATAGAGGCATTCCATCTTAGTCCTCAGGGTTGGCAACGCATTTGCAGTCTTAGGATTGCATTGCAGTCTTGTGAGTGCGAATGTCTATGGGTCACAGTTTCCACTTACCATCAGGTGGCCTGTGTGCTCGTTTGTCTTCTCTATGCCATAAAAAAAAAACGTAATTGACGTAAGCTGCCAGGCGGTCGCGTCGAGCGCCTACGTCAATCCCATACATTTTGACAGTTCTCGAAAATTGTTTACGTTAGCGTAAAGCAACTTGTCTAGACTCACAGAACCATTTTTAAATATACTAGAATAGAAAATCGTTTATTCGACAAACACATCAACAAGGCTACACAATAGAAAAGATACAATACATACATACATGTCTATGGGTCACAGTTTCCACTAACCATCAGGTGGCCTGTGTGCTTGGTTGTCTACTCGATGCCATAAAAAAAAAAAAACAGGTTAAATCACGCCTGTTTCCCAGAGAGGTAGGCAGAGACCACTTCCTTCCACTTGCTACGATCCTGGCAAATCTCTTTCGCTTCTTCCACATTCGTACATCGAGATACAATAACATTACAAAACTACTTACTTATACTCATTTATTTATTGCATTACTTGTATACAAGATCTTAAAACTATATTTAGTTCAAACATAAACCTTGTAAGGGCGCTGCAATCGGATCACTTACTTCTTATCTCCTAAGGCCGGCCTTACACTCGTAAGTTTTACTTACGTAAGTAGGGACACGGCTATCTGTTAGAATGAGAAAATAATATTTCTATCTTATTCTAACAAATAGCTGCGTCCCTACTTACGTAAGTAAACTTACCAAGCGTAAAGCCGGCCTAAGGACTGCGCCGAGCGTACGCCGGATGTACAGTGGCGCCCTCATTACTGTTATTGTGTTTTCTATTAACTAAAGTATTATCTTGAAATTGGGCGAAATGTTTTTGTACTACAAATGAAAACATAACTTATATCATATATTTTAATAACAATTCACCTTCGAGTCATTAACTTAACGGAAAAAATTTGCCACCTTTTCCCGTTAATCTGACTACTCAAAGGGTAATTGTTATTAAAGTTTGTTACGTATGCCATAAATTGAGTTTTTACTTGCACTACAAAAAAAAATCGTCTGATTCCAAGGAAATTCTTTAGTTAATTAGAAAACACAATAATAGTAATGAGGGCGCCGCCACTGGACGCTCGGCGTTTGCTCGGCGCAGTCTTAAATTAAAATAGTGCAATGAGGATGATGTGTGCCGAAATGGTTTCTAATCAGCAAAATGGTTGGTATGATGGGGAACACCTTAAAATTCCTTTCATTATTTTTTTCCGAATTTTTATATGTCAGAATTTTCATTTTTCCGAAATATATGTTACACTGAAGCTATTTTAGGTTAAATGCATAATTGAATTGTCATACGTAGGTTAGGCTAGGTTTGATTTATAAACGATAACATAAAGTTAAGATTTCTATCAAAAAATTCATGCGTAATGAAAATTCGAAATTTTGATTAATTTGGAACTATGACTCTTCGGAATTGGGATTGTTCATATTTTTACAATTACTCCAATTCGAAAACCATTTCGAGGAATAGGGTTTTAAAGCCGTTCTGCATTATTAAGTTTTTGAAATATTTATTTATTTTGGATATTTCGACAAAAGTATATTTAACCTTTGTTTGACTTTCGTTTTCGGCTTGAAGCCCTCCTAGGTGTACGGTTGTACGGTTACGGGTTAGGCGAATACACTATTACAATCATTTTATTTCATTGGATATCATTTAATTGTTGTTATTTATTAGAAAATGCCATCCCAAATTTAAAATAATCATGTCATCCATAAAATGTCTGCTAAATAAATAAAGATGTTAAAACAAAACTATTAGGTCAAATACAAAATTAATGAAATTGGTGTCTTAAAATTTCCTATTCTTTCGGATGAGAAAGTAAAAACCATGAGTTATTTTTTTTGGTCAATCCCAATTATGTAGCGTACCCATGTGGATGAAAACCTGGCTGGTTTCCTTGGGAGCCACACACACTTATTCTTTTTAAACACTTATTCTTGTTCTAGGAAGCCGCAAGGAGGCAGCCGCCAAGTGTCCCAGTTCAACCGCTACTCCGACGCCATGCTGCCGCCCGTCCGCCGCGCCTTCTTCCACCCCTACCTGGACTACGCCGAGCCTCTCCCCTACGCCTACTGAACTGGACTTCCCCAGAACCTTCTAGAACCTGTTAGAACCTCCGCGGGCCCCTCCCCGCTATGTACAACTTCCGGGCTTTAAACTATAACTCCCATATCAGGAGCATATCTTCGATGCTTGCGCTTCGATACGAGCTTTAGCACTACCCGCATATTTTTATATTTGTAAAACCGTTGCGATGTAGACACGCAATTTCCATTTTTAAATATTTTGAATTATCAAGTATTTTTCGATAGGTTTAAGCTCTTTTAGGAACGCGATAGGCGGTTTATTATGTATGTATACAGGACTTTCTTGAGACAATAAAATGCACGTCTTATACATAGTGCAATTAGAACTTTAGTCCCGTCAATTCTCATACGGAAAACATTGACAATAATACAAAAAATAATCTGACAATAAATCAGTTTTACAATTAATATTCTAGTGTTTAAGAATTAGAGGTTTATCGTAAGGACTTTACTAACGGGTGGTAGCGCTCGCTCCGCTCTTTTAAAATTAAATTAAATTATTTACTAGCTTCAAAATTATTGTTATGTTAATTTAACGAGGTACAGTCCGTGCCCGACGTCCTGAATATACCTTTTACAACATACTCATAAAATAATATGTAACATGACAATAAATATGTAAATTGAGTTCTTGCCGTAGAATAGCATGTATTTACAATTTATGTAAATATATTTTTTGTAAACGTATTTGCCAGAGCCTGTTTTTATTTAAATAAATAATACCCACGCAGTATTTTTGCATTTCAACTGTGTACCCAAGTATATATTCAGTAGTGTGTATTCAAGTATAACCCCTTGTGCAAAGATTAAATAACTCAATTAAAAAATCCAAATTATCCCCGATATTATAAACATTTGCGGTGTATAATTTATTCTCGTTGTGATTATTATCTAAGACTAAGATATTGTTATCATGTAATATACTCGTACATATTCCAAAAGCCTTCAAGACGGCGAAGTCGGCGGGACCCTAAGGGTACCCAGGTACCCACGGGCCGACGCGATGCTTTAACTACATTTTAATGTTCCATGTTTATTAGGACATATTTTAAACTAGCGATACAACATAAGCTTATAGCGTCTGTGTCTAGTGTAGGCAGTCTCAGGACGATGTACAATGTTTAACCTCCCGCGTATTTCTGGAATGTTCGGTCGTAAATTATCTATCAAGAAATAAATACAATATGCCATCAGAGCTATACGATGATTAATCAAGCCTCATTATCATATGAATCACGTCTTCTTCCAACTCCTACAGTTCTGCGCTGCTCCAAGGCTGTAATCTAAGAATGTTGTTACCTATTTGTGTACTAGGGTAAAGTCCAGTGGTCAGCGAGATACCTTACATGAGTGCGAAGAGTGGAAAATATATATTTCGTACTCTTCCCACTCATACAAAGTATAGGCAGAGGCCGACTACAGGTCTCTAGGTGACCACTGGTGACTTTACCCTATATTTATTATATCTATCGACTTGATAAGTATTGACGCGATACGTCGAATAACCTCACAGACTATAAAATTTGGCTTTAAAATATATAAACACATTGGCTTTAAGCGAGTCAATGAATTCATTAAACTTCTAAATATTGTAGCGAGCTCGCGCTCGGCTACGCTCGGGTGGGTTTGGCTAGACTCGGCTACGCTCGCGTGAGCTCTGGTGAGCTTAGCTAGACTTGACTACGCTCGGATGAGGTTAAGCTTGACTTGGCTATGTTCGAGTAAGCTCTGGTGAATTTGGTTAGACTTGGAAACGCTTGGGTGAGCTTGGATGAGTTTGGCTAAGCTCGATGAATATAGCTAGACTCGGTTGAGTTCGGGTAGGTTTGGCTAGACTCAAGTACGCTCGAGTGAGCTCAGATGAGTTTGGCTAGACTCAATTACACTCGGGTGAGCCTGGGTGAGTTTGGCTAGACATTATTTATATATAATTTTCTAACAATATTCCGTAGAGTTTTACAACTTATTTTATTGTCTTTTAAAACTCATACATAGTTAGGTAGTTAGCGTATAATACGAATGGGTAGTGTTTATTGAATGCGTATTGCAATTTAAATACGGGTTTAATTATCTGGCACATTTCGGTACAAGGAGAGACTTTGCAGTTTCTGCAAGAACAGGAACATGGCGTCACTTGAGAGAAAAAAAAAGACAAACATTATTTTTCACTAGTAACTTCCAAAGACGTACGACACCTTGAAACAAATCGCTAAATATCATGAAATAAATACATATGAATAATCATATCAGAATTATGTATATCAATTTACAAATATATCGAGGTAAAAGCATGAAATAAAATATGAAAATCTCTACGTTTAATTGGCAATCCTAATATTAGAGTACCCATTTGACATTCCTAACAGTAAAAACTATCTGGTGTTGCAACATGTAAAAATACTACAATTAACTTTCAGTATTACTGAATTAAAGATAGATTAGCTATTTAAAATAGATATTAATGTACGCAGCGCGGTCTAGCCAAGGTAAAGACAATAATAAATTGACAATAATTCAATATGAACCTTATTAACGGGTTCATAAGATCCGTCTTGGGCCAGACCGTGGCTGTTTGCGACTAGGTATACAAACCTATCCATAATAGGTACTTAATGTTTTGAAATATATTAATTGGTGTTTTTTTTGGAAATAAAGATAGTTACTCCTGAGCATACTGATCTTATTATTGTTGGGGTTTACTCCAACGCATCCTGTTTCATTTTAACCTTTAAATCGATAAATCGATAATAGATTTATTTATTTATTTATTTATTTATTTATTGGAAAACAAACAGCTTAAATATTACAAAAAATATAAAATAATATGGATAATACATGAGCCAAAACAGTTTTCACTACTAGATAACACAATTTATGCTCAGAGGAGATAAAAGCGTGAAAAGTAGAAACTTATTTTAAAATAACATTAATGAATGGAAGGAGAAAGCAAGTAAATTTGGAAGAGGAGAAAAAATAAAATAAAAATAACACAAAAACCAAAACACTAATTACTAGCTACCGTTTTCTGTTTTAACTGTTTTCACTGCGGAAATAAATTGCCCAAAGCGCAAGCTAAAGGGGTCAATGTGCGAATATTTGATGTTGTAGGTTGAGCATGCTCTGATGAGATAGGAATTTTTGGCATATTTGGTGCGACAGAAAGGAACAGAATATAAATTATTATTCCGAGATCGAAAATTAGGACATCTAAAGTAAATGTTGTTCGTGAGGTATTGCGACTCAATAGAATCATTAAGTACCTTGTATAAAAACACTTGATCCTTATGTTCACGGCGGAGTTGCAGACTCACAAAGTTATCAATATTAAACGATTTAAATTTATATTTCAACCACCTGATGAACTTATTCTGTATTTTCTCGATTGACTCGATGTGTACAGAGTAATGAGGACTCCAAACAACGGACGCGTACTCCAAATGTGATCGTACGTAAGCATTGTACTACAGTACCAAGGTACAAGGGTCTTTAAAATCTTTACTTTGCCTAAATATGAAGCCAAGCATCCTATAAGCCTTTGAGGTAATTTTGTCGATGTGAGACACAAGTTGGATTTCACTATCAATGTAAACACCTAGATCTCTAACCTCCGTAACCCTATTAAGTGATTCATTCCTAATTGTGTAGTCGAAAAGTATTGGGTTGCGTTTACGAGAGAATGAAATAGATAAACATTTGCCAATATTAAGTACAAGACCATTATTAAGACAGTACTGATCCAATCTGTTAAGATCATCCTGCAAATTAATACAATCGCCTATGGACGTTACCGACGTATAAATTTTTGAATCATCGGCAAAAAGTAAGATATTGGAGTGATGAAAACAGTTGACCACATCGTTAATAAAGATATTAAACAGTAAGGGTCCAATGTGGGACCCTTGTGGCACGCCGGATGGTACGGGAATAAAGCTTGATGTATGACCTTTGACGGAAACAGCTTGGGATCTATCTCGCAGATAGGACGTTAACCATCTAAGCAGATCACCGTGTATGCCGAATGTTTTTAGCTTTTGCACTAATATCGAATGAGAAATTTTATCGAAGGCCTTAGAATAGTCCGTGTAGACAGCATCAACCTGAATCCCCTTGTCCATAGCCTTCAGAACGGTATCGAGAAATTCCGAAAGGTTAGACTCAACTGACCGCCTACTAAAGAAACCGTGTTGCCTCGTTGTAAGTGCAGGTCTAACTAATTTATAAAGAGTGTCGTAGATAATTTTTTCAAACAACTTAGGTATAGTAGACAATATAGAGATTCCGCGATAATTTTGTATGTCGTGCTTGTCACCTTTTTTGAAGATGGGAACAACTAAAGAGCGCTTCCAAACTTTCGGCATTATACCCGTATTTAAAGAAAGTGAAAACAACACAGACATAGGAAATGCTAAAGCTACACTACAACGCTTCAAGAAAACCGGGTGGATTCCATCCGGACCACTACCTTTCGAGTCATCTAGCGATTTTAGGGACCTTTCCACTAACTGAGAGCAGATTACAATATTACTGATGACATTGACGGTAGATGAGAAGTCCTGGTCAGTAGGAGATGATGGGTGTGTCACAGAAGATGATGCGTCATGCTGTACAAATACAGACTGAAAAAAAGTATTGAACATATTTGCTATATCGTGCCCTTCACAAGCCACCACGTCGTTGTAGTAGAAGGAGTCAGGGATGCTGCTATTAGATTTTTTAGATTTTATAAAGGACCAGAAGGCTTTGGGGTTGTGTTTAATATTATTTTCGCATCGTAAAATGAATAGATTGTAACACGAATCCACCTTTTTTTTCGCTAAGGCACGCAGATTAGAAAAAGTGTTATAATCCGATAGTCTGCCGTACATCTTCCATTTACTATGAGCTTTTTTTTTTTTTTAATTAGCCTTATCAACGGGCGCGAATACCAAACTGGGTAGCTGGTGTCACTACGAATTGTCGTAAACGGAATAAAGTCGTTAATTATCATATCAATTTTACTATAAAAAAAATCTACCGCGTCGCTTATATTATTTATTTTTAAAAGCGGTTCCCAATTTATACGTTCCAGTTCGGCATTAATTAATTTGTAATCTGCGGCGAAAAAGCGTCTAGCCACGCGCGGAGCTTGCTTCAGAGGACGATCACTCGCGCCGGTGTCGGCAAACACGCAGAACACGGGGTGGTGAGCGTCTACGGGCACCAGTGGATCAGCGGCAGATAGCCCCAAATTAAAGTTCGAGAGGACTAGATCGAGCTGCCGGTCGTTTTTATTAGGCAAGTGGT
Organism: Acleris laterana; assembly: GCA_963966035.1. Classification (NCBI taxonomy): domain Eukaryota; kingdom Metazoa; phylum Arthropoda; class Insecta; order Lepidoptera; family Tortricidae; genus Acleris; species Acleris laterana. Next base: position 9,365,392 of record OZ014462.1, on the reverse strand, counting down.
TATACTGCAACCAGTTTGAGAAATGCAAGAACGAAGACAATTGGCTAGTGAGTGAATTAAAAGTTGGGTTAGCAATGGTATAACCTTTACAGCTTGTGTGACAAGGTATCCAAACAGCCTCACCTATGTTAAAATCACCCAGAACCAAAAATAAATCGTCCGGGAAATCATTATAAAGGTTGGACAAATAGTCAAAAAATATTAACTGTGACTGTTGCTGATGTTTACTTTGAGGAAAATAACACGTAAATAATCTAAGCTTCGTTGCAATTGCGCCTCGAGAAATGATAAGGTCGACCGCGGTGACGTCAGCGTCGAGCAGAGCCGGGAGCGCGCGCGCCCCGCACAGGTCTACCCTCAGATTGCGGCGCACCGCCATCAGCGTGCCGCCGCCCCGGCTTACCCCCATAACTTCGCAATTACGATCGACTCTGTAAACATTGTATCGCGCGTCAAAAAGTTCCGAATCGAAGATGCCTGGCACTAACCATGTTTCTGAGATACAAATAAGATCGTAGTCCGACTGCAATACATTACGAAGGAAGTCGCTGCACTTTGTTCGGAGTCCTCGGGTGTTTTGATAGTAAATTTTAATCGCCATTGAAATTCCTGTAATTATCTATTATTATTGTGAGTCGCATATTATTAATAAATAAAGTAAGTGGTATATGTTGTCGGACTGTTGTTGGACAGACGAAAAGGGAATGAAAGTTGTATAGATTAATTAATTGTAAAAATAGTGTAAAAATAATATCAAAGTTTAGTGAGGCGATTCCGCAGTGAAACAGTAAGTAAATAATATTCATCGACGAGCAAGCTAAAACATTGAGAAAAACATAATCCAAGAAAATGACATGAGTGATACTTATGTAATCTTGTTTAACGCATCCTCGGAAGTGATGTAAAGTATAGGAGAAGTATCCGTTTTTCGTACTTTAACAGTGCAATTCCTCACCCAGCAGTATTTATATTGCCTTTGCGTTCTTCTGATCTGTGCCTGCTTGAGCAGGTATTTATTAAACCCTGAAAGGTGATCGTTGATAAAAATACGATTTTCATTGTTAGAAAATCCCAAATCAGACGCTTTCATGTTTTTTATTTTACGCAAGGATGATATGAACTCGTCCTTCTTGTAGCGAGCCTGGAATTTAACAATGATAGGTTTCGGTTTATTGGTGTCCCTGTCATTCTTTACGGCCACTCGGGTGACGAAATCAATGTCCGTATTAATGTTCAGTGGGTATCCGGATCGTTCGGCCAAAGAGTTCACAATTGCATGTAAGTTTTCCCTACTGGTTTCCGGTACGCCGTTTATTTGGATGTTGGAACGCCGCACCCACTGGTCGTTGTTCCTGGTGTCAGCCATGACGTCCCTCAGCAGGCCCTTGACTTCAGCAAGTTCAGTCTTGCATTGCTCCAAGGCGCCAACTCGATAGAAGATATCGCTCATTGAATACAAAACGAACACATTCCAAAATAATTTGCTCTTCCATTAAAAATCGTATTCCAACAGCTTCTAATTTTAAAATGCAACACTGACTCATTTTGGATTGTGTCCGTTTTGTATTCAATGAACGATATATTTATTTAAAGAATACTATTTAAAGTACACATTATGTTACAAAACTATTCAAAAAAATTGATAATAGGAGCTGAAGTCTAATTAGATTACTGTTTTGTCTCGTAAATAAAACTACAAAATGAGACAAATCACTTATTTTCTTACACTTGTACTTTTTGAGAAACGACCCCTGGGCTGATATTTGTTTTTATATAAGTTACAATTAAGAGTGTCACCCCTTTTTTCGGCTTGTTGGTGTCAAAATACAATTTAAAAACAACATTATAACATTTTTTTTACAATCTGGGATTTGCATTCCTTTTTTACCAACAGTAAGAAATGACATCAGTCAATGCAGTGTCCATTGCTGTATTCGCTGTCATTTTACTTACAGCTTATAAATTAATTTAAATCACCGAGACACAGACCAGTGGAGTGGAGATGACACGTGCAGGAATCAACAACACTGGTTAAATTCCACGTCTCATCTCCGCTCCTTTTCAATCTTTGTAACGCTACAGCCGGCTCTCCTCTCCATTTGAAAGTCATCCCATTAACGCCACCGTCTCGGCCACAGCTGACACAAATTGAAGATGAGAGACTTTGTCTCGTATGAATTAAGTTGTAATTTGCATAGCTTAGAGTGAGTTATTTTTTATTTAACGTAAGGCGTTCAAAAGGCTAATGGAAACCCAGCCGCGTTGACAAGCGGTGCGGACCTGTGAGGCTAGATAAGGTGCTTAACGCTAACGAAAACGATTTACGTAAAGTCTGACGATGTACAGCACAAGTTAAAATAACACTTTTTAGAGTGTACTGTACATCGCTTTATGCATGCAGCCTGTGGGCAAACTATAAAGTATCTATATTAAGTAACTATCTATAACTGTGGAAAGCTATCAGCGCTTGCAGCGCGTCCAACATGCTAACACCATTAAATCACAATTTATTTCGCGCACTAGGCTAAATCCACGTTTAATTAAATGAGTGTAAATTAGTTTCGTGATCCAGTCACACCCCAAGCGTGATAAGAGGTAAATGAGGGTAGGTGCCGGTTATTCCGCTGCCGACCGTCGCCGATCATTGCGGGTTTAATGTTGGTAGTACCGTTTAGCTCTTTTTCCCCCTCTTGCATTGTTTAATCTCTCCTTTCTTTATCTGTGTTCAGTTGGCTTCCTTTTATTTTTGTTCATATCATGACCGATTATTGTACCTGTTTTACTCCGTTTTCATTCCCATAGTTAAATTTCATTTAATTTATTTCTTATTATTTTACTTGTTAATCTAGCATTTTATATTATATTCTTTAATTAACCACTGTCTCTTCGTTCGTGTGTCACGTTGGCGCCACTGAAAACCAGCGTCGCGGTTAACGCTGTGACATAGTGCTGAGTGGTGTCAATTTCGACGTCACAGAATCACCCATGGCAACACTATCCTACAATTGTTTTTTTTTCTTTCCTTTTTTATTGTTTTTTTTTAATTTTTATTATTACTGTGTTGCCACCTTATTTTAATGATGTTTTTCTCTGTTCTGTTTTTTTCTTGTGTTCGTCGAATAAATGTTTCTATTTCTATTTCTATTTCTATTATTTCTAGCAGACGCTCGCGTCGACGGTTTCCCGGCCATGCCATGCCACGCGGCCGCTGCAGCATCCTGCAGCACTGGGCAGGCCTGCACCGCATATTATGTACTTACTAGCTTCATCATGTCAGCCGAAAGACGTCCACTGCTGGACATAGGCCTCCCCCAAGGCTCTCCACTCAGACCGGTCTTGTGCTTTTCGCATCCACTGCGTTCCCGCGATCTTCATAAGGTCGTCACTCCATCTTGTTGGAGGCCTACCTACAGCTCGTCTCCCGATCCGCGGACGCCACTCAAGAACCTTCTGACCCCATCGGCCATCAGTCCTGCGAGCAATGTGCCCCGCCCACTGCCACTTAAGTTTAGCTATTCTTCGGGCTATGTCGGTTACCTTAGTTCTACTGCGGATATCATCATTTCTGATTCTATCACGCAGAGAAACCCCGAGCATAGCCCTCTCCATAGCCCTCTTACTAACTTATTTCAACTAATCACTAATTTAATTTTAGAAAAGATTGTCACTAACTAAATGACTAACTATAATATGGATGTAATGGTCCGAAATATAAACGAAACCGACTTGCGTGCATGACTCGATGTATGAATATGGAAGAAGCGAAAGAAATTTGGCAAGATCGTAGCAAATGGAAAGAAGTGTGTGAATATTTGTATGTATGTATTTATTAATTTTATAAAAATTTATGGAATTGACGTAGGCGCTCGACGCGATCGTCTGACAGCTTACGTCAATCCTATATATCTTGATAACGATAGCGAACGCCGAATGCATCTTATCTAAGGCATCTGTCTCTTTTCACATCCCCACTCCGCTGGCTTTCACTCTTTTCTACCTCAATGGCATCATCTACAGGTTTTCACAGCTCAACTCCGCTCATATCAAAATAAAGGCAGCTTTAAAACGTCATTTCATTACAAGAGGCATTTTCTTAATTTAAATTCCCAGTGACACTTGCCACGAGGACTAATTTATTTAAACCTGCTTGTACGGATGTTCAGGTACAGTCAAGGGCAATAACATGTATACACTTTAGTACCTTGTCACTTTAACCACTGTGACAGTTCATATATGGCAGTTCAAATATGACGACAATTAGACAAGGTACTAAAGTGTATACATATTTTTGCCCTTGACTGTATATAGATGGCTCTATATTCTCAAACAGGGGTCACAGAGAAGTTTAATAATAAAAAAAAAATGCGGATTTAAGATTACTTATACTTATACATAAACTGTAATTCTATGGAACTTGCTAACTATGTAAACAAACAATATATTGAAATTGACATCTAATGTCAATTTTAGTATGGCGGCTTGTTCACATAGTTAGCAAGTTCCATAGAATTACAGTTTACATGGTTATTAGCAATTATATAGATGACCGTATTAAGAGTTAGAACATCAAGTGAATAAGAGCTATCAAAACGAGGCCAATACGATGACAGAGGGGCTACTGCCTAACGCACTCACAATCGCAATTGTTCTGCTTTGAAGCCAATGGGCATTGCGAGTGCGTTAGGCAACAGCGACGTTACAGTGGACCCGTTTTGGTTTATAATGATGACGATGATGATGATGAACAAGCCGCTCACTCCATTAGCAGCTCTGGATCTGTTTCCTGACTCCACCCTGCTAAGAAACTCCAATCTCTTCCTGTTAAAAACCTTTTACAACATCGAACTGTCGTAAATTAAAAATGCATATTTTCTAAAACCGTTTAACCTAACCTAACCGCATACAGGGTTAGGTTATGTTTATAACCCAAGACATCCTACATACATACATAAAGTCACGCCTTCGTTCCCAGAGTGGGGTAGGCAGAGCTACAGAATTACCAACCACTCTAAAAACTTGTTGATAATTCTGTAACCACATTTTGCACAATAAGGTTAAGATGTTTACCAGCGTATTAGTGACAGGTCCAAGACATCCTAACGATCGAAATTCACCTCGGCACGGACAACATTCTCCGAACTACGCCGTAGCAGCTGCTACGAACTCGCTACGCAGCCACGTGTAGGGAATACAGATTTCGCAACTGTGTGGGAAGTTGGAATATTTCGACACTTCGCTGTTCTTGGAAGTTTTTGGCCACGCGTTTTTCGCGCGTGGGTAGTTAAACGGTTTTTTTAAGGTTTCTTACTGATTTCGCAACGGTTGTTATATAAGAATTTGTAGGGTTTTATAAAATGTTTCGAAATTTTACGCAACGGATTGCTAACCAAATCTTCGGGAATTAAATAGTAGGTTGTTTTACGGGACTGTTATGTAAAGACAGGCATTATGACACTAGTGTTATAATGCCAATTACGGACAGATGTGTACAATACTCTATCTAGACTCGTTTCGTTTATTGTACCTGTTAGAGGTGATGTCATAAGGTTACATTTTTGATGTTATTTTTTAGTTTGGTACAGTGGTAATGTAAGTGAGCACTTAGAAAGGATTTTCCGCGAATCGACCCCCATCGGGGAAAAATAGGGGGAGTAGCTGGAAACTAATTCTACGAGTACAAGATATATTATCAAAGAAGAAGCTGACTGACATATCAAATATCAAATTCTACATGGTTGTAAGAGACGCGCTGGACCGAAAACGATGGAGGCAGATCATCTTCTCCAGATGCCACCCTGATGCTGACCACGATCCTCAGATATTAGGGTCCGACCCCAGACAGAGAGAGTATACCCTATAGATCCTTAACCTCACTAAGCCGTGTGGTTCCCTATAGTATTCAATTTAAAAGAAAGGTTTTTTTAATGCAATACTCATTAAGGTTATCTAAATCTTTCTGCATCTGACGACGCGCTGGTCTAGTGGGTAGTGACCCTGCCTACGAAGCTAGTGGTCCTGGGTTCAAATCCGGGTAAGGGCATATATAAATATTAGTTCCTGAGTCATGGATGTTTTCTACGTATTTAAGTATATATTTCTCTATATAAGTATTTACATATATCGTTGTCTAGTACCCATAGTACAAGCCTAGAGCTTAGTTTGGGACTAGGTCAATAGGTGTAAGATTGTCCCCTTATATTTATTTATTTATCTTAACACAGTCAACTTCGGACCAACTAACAGTGAAAATATTGGTGTCGTCGGCATACAATAATACCTTACAATGTAGTATAGGTGAAAAACTTAACAAAATGACCTCTTGCATGTAGTTGTTTACAAAACTAATATGGAATTTACGTCAAATTTCAAATATAGAATGTCACAGTCTATGGTATGCAGATGTGTTACAACTATAATATATAATTGCAATAGGTCATTTACTTAAGTTTTTCACCTGTACCCAAATCACTAAATCACCACACACTTCACTCACTCACCACTTCACCACTTCATCACTTTTCACACCACATGCTCGAAATTTTCCGATTATACTTATATCACGCAAACCTCACCTAAAGTTTAGTAAGTCATTATAGCCACCTTTTTTTTAACTAAGGTAAGTACTTTATGTTTTAATAATATGTTATTTCTAGTAAGTAGCCTTGCTTTTTATTGTGCTTGCAAAAGGTGAGAATAGTAGAGTATTCTCCTTTGGGATAAAACTGTTTTCATCTTGGGTGAGCTTGAATCCCTCGCTACACTCAGGTCTTCGTTTTAATTCCCTTGGTTCGCTCAAGAATTAACTCGTAACACCCTCACTCTGAAGTCCCTCATTTGCTCAGGATTCAATATCGCGCCCGTGACATAAAACAGTGTTTTATCCCTTCGGTGTATAATCTGCCATTACTTAACATGTCATGTCATAATCTAATCACCCCGTGACCTTTGACTTAAATTCAAGTCCAAACCCACGCTAAATACCCATCCGACCGATGTCACAACAAATCAAAGTTATCACAAAAACGTTCCTACGTCTCGACAACACCCCAATCACCTCTCCTAAACCAATAAACAGTAACTCAAATTCAAGAATCATGGCAGTTTTAACTCTCGTACGTTAGTATAAAGGTTGATAATGGTACTGGAGTTTTGTCTCAGATATTGCCTATGAGCTTGGGAGGTCAGTTTTACTAAACTTTTCCCAATCGCCTAAGTTAGATTTACTTCTTAATCAATTCGAGGATGTAATTAAATTGATTTCTACTACAGTCAGCATTGCTTTGTTAAGTTTAAGAGAGTTTATGTAAGATTCTGAAATAAACATTGATTTGTACGCAATTTAAATGCTTCTGGGGCTCTATTCTAGTCGGTAAATCTATATTGCTTTTACTTACTGTCAAGTTAACACAATCTATTACGTTGGGACAATCTCAAACAAATCAACATATTCCTAAAAAAAAGAGTTTCTTAGAAAAAATGTTATAATATACACGGTGGGGCCTGTAACTAGAGCAAAAATTAAAAATGTACATTGTTCTCCTCAAACTACGCAACGTTTGTTTGACGACTTTGAAAAAAAACTTGCGGTTTGAATTTTATTACATTTTAAAGTTAATTCGAACACGCAATGTACTATGAAATTGATTATGTCTGTAGAGTGACTAGACTGACAGGCGATGTCAATTAGACAGAGTTTTAAGTACATTGAAAATACTATTTACTTTGTTTGAAAAAAGAACAATCTAAAAACTTTATGATTTTAAAAAGTTGCTAAACAAAAGTTGTCTAGTTTGAGGAGTAGAATCTACGTTTTAATTTTTTGCTTTAGTTACAGGCCCCGCCCTGTATACCAACTTCTAGCACACTCAGTAGAAAGGCCATTAAAGAATGGGTTTGTAATTCCCAATAAAACTGATTTTTAGTGGACTATATCCATTGAAATCATAGTTTTAAAGAGTGGCCCAGGAGACGTCACCATGACAACGAGGCACAAAGAAAAGTTGATTAACCCGTATACATATATTTATGCGGATCACTTCGTTTCCCCGAATTTCATTTACCATAATTGTGTCACTTGTCATAATGTTAATTTGCCATAAAGGCATTTTTTTCTGAAACTGTAAACCTTTCAGGTAATTTTTACATGCCATCGTATAGTGCCCAATAGGTTAGGTTAGGTTTGTTTTATAACAATTCGGAATAGTTCACGATTTCAGAAAAAATGCCTTTATGGCGAATGAATATTATGGCAAGTGATAGAATTATGGCACATGACTTCCGGGCAAACGACAGAGAACCATATTTATGACTTTGATTGTACATACCACATTGAGTAGGTATACCCTACTTTTTATAGACGACGTATAAAAAGCCTGCGTAATTAACTTCTCTCAGAGTAGTTCGGTTTTCATTTTAAAGCGGCATTTCCGAGTGAAATATTGCAGTAATAAATATTTGAACGAGAGTTAATGAGGTCGGAAACTATATTTCAATGAGAAATAATTAAACTGACAAAAAACAAAGCTGTTGCACAGTTATTATTAAAATTAAACTCGCTATGTATTTTGTCAGTTAATTATATCGCATGAACGGCCATTGTCCAGCTGTGGACTGGGGTGTTATTCTCTCAAAAACAACGGACGGGCGGACGAACGGGCGAAATCGCAGCGGCGAGTTTAGGCAGTCCCGTCAGAGCGAACAAAACACATTTTAGCGCGTGCATTTTCAATTTAGCAGCCTCATACGTTCGGCAGAAACCATGCTGCTAAATTGAAAATGCACGCGCTAAAATATGTTTTGTTCGCACTGACGGGACTACTTAACTCGCCGCTTGGACATTCACTCGTTCGTCCGTCCGACCGTCGTTGTTCAGAGAATCACTACCCTGATGTGGGCTGATGATGATAATGTGATGATGATGATGATGATGAACGTGTCTCCAAAGCCAAGCAACATTCGCATTGTTGTGTTCCGGTGTGGGAGCAAGACCACCGATGAAATTACCAGCATAGTACTCTTCAGGGTTGGCAACGAAGTCTTATGATTGCAGTTCTAAGTGACTTCTATATCTGTCATCGTCAAGTCATATCAACATAAACAAACGGCAACGTGATAACTTGACTATTTAAAAGTTTCCTCAATCATGGTCAGGTTAACTGGAAGAGATCCCTTAAAGGGATAAGTTCGTCTTTGTACATGTTAATCTTAAGTTTATGTACGAATTTATTTGAAATTGTTTTTTTTATTTGTATTGTGCAATAAAGAGTTTACATACATACATACAATACATTACATACAATTGCATACAACTAACCATGCATGTGAGTGAACGTACATTATGTGTGTGAGTGAGTCCGTGTGTGTGTACATGTGTGTCAGTACGACTGCTTATTTACCGGATACTTGGATTGATAAGACAATATTCTTTTCTCAAAAATGCTATGTAATCTTGTCATAACATCATCAAATAGGAGCCAGTAGGTTAAAGTTCCTGGAGCACTCTCAAAAGTGTCCAGTAAGTAGAGTGATTTTGAATTAGGAAACCAAAAAGTGTCCAGTAAGTAAGTATGGAAAATCCATAACATACCATATTATTTGAATTTGGAACTATCTGTACAGACCTGTGACAGCCTTTGAAAAGACTAAAGAAGTAGCAAGATAAAGACAAATGAAATAAAAATTAATTCAGACCATATTTTCTCAATAAGGATTTTCACAAAAACAACCATTCAATAAAAAAACGCTTTATAGTTTAAAGTTTCATATTTATATTACATTTTTAATTGATATGAAAAACTGAACATTCAGCTCTACAGAGGTAGGCAGATTGATACTACAACAAGGTCTTTTTAAAAAAATAAAGAAACGAGGTCAGTGTTGCCAGTATGTAAAACCCAGATATGCTGCCAGGTAAAATAAGTTCAATCGTTCGGTGTTTTTTTGTAGACTTGTAGGAATGTACTATTTTTTAAATACAATCTACTTGTTTTATTTTTGAGAAAATCACTATACATGCTTCGCCCATTAAGAGCCATCCTGGACTCGTATCTATAAAAGACCTCACCTGGCGGTTCGGTCTTTTAACTCCTACTCGTCCAGGAAGGCTCACTTACTGGTCTTTGCAGTAATGTACTATAAGATTACGTTTGAACGACGCAACTGACTGAAAATCTTTACCTCATCTAATATTCCAGTTTGTCTTTTCTTATGTTGCCATTATCCGGTCATTTTTTGCGGACTCACGGCCCCAAGGGCAGAAACAAATTGTTTGCTTTGATAACCTCGATAGCTAAATGTTAATCGGTTATAGATGCCTAAACTAACATTGGACTCGGGTTATAGTATGCATTTTATTTTCGCATTTGCTACGTATTTGAAAGATGAAATGTGTTTCGTATAAGCTGGTTTGTTAAGTCTTGTAAAATAACTATTAAAAAAAACCGACATTTCATAAAGTGCCCAACAGATTTTCATAAAACCTATATATAATAAATATATTTTCAAATAAAAAAAACCGCATCCAAATCGGTTCACGCGTGCCACACAATAATATAGCAGTCAAACTTAAAGGGGGTAAAAAAGACATCTAAAGAATAATAAAGAAATAATAAAGAATACTAATATAATACAAGGTATTTTTTTATTGTTATTTATAAAGGAAAACAAACAGCTTACATTGTACATTAATATTAAAACGGAAGTGAGTTATTCGTAAGCCAACAAAGTTTTCACCCATGTATGTTACCTACATTTTTAGGAATTAGATAATAGACTTAAAAAACCGCATCCTAATCGGTTCATCGGTTTAAGAGCTACGGTGCCACAGACAGACACAGAGACACACACACGCGCGTGCGTCAATCTTATAACACCCCTGTTTTTTGCGTCTGGGGTTAAAAGCAGTAACTTAGCGGACGAAGTCGCGAGAACCGTTCATACGATATAATTAACTGACAAAAAACATAAAGAGTTTTTCTGGTAGCGCAACCAGTCGCCAAACAAATTGTATAAAGCTCTATGAATATCTCACCTACGGGCCTAGTATGGTTGCGTCTATATCGCATATCAAATGTGGATAAAGCATCCGTCACTCTCGTACTTATTTACGTGTCAGAAGGTGACGGATGCTTTATCCAAACTTTGTCACGCGATAAACGCAGCCATAGTTGGCCCCCTGTACCCTTACCATGAGTTACGATTACCGTACTCGCTAGCGATTCGAACGCTCTGTCCCTCGCATTATATAAGAATACTGCGAGGTCTGTGTCATTGTATGCTCTTTAAAGCAGGTAATAAAACTTACTGAGTTCCACCGGTTATTCTTTGCGGTACTCCCTTAACACAAGTGAAGCATTTTAAATATTTGGGTCACTGGGTCACCGACGACATGTGTGACAACATGGACATGGAGAGGGAACGCAGAGCGCTGGCTGTGCGCTGTAACATGCTGGCTCGTAGGTTTGCACGATGTACGGAACAGGTGAAGGCTACGCTCTTTAAAGTATATTGCCAGTCCTTCTACACGTGCAGCCTATGGATCAGCTACAAGCAGCGGGCATACAGCGCTCTGCGAGTGCAGTACAACAACGCGTACAGGGTGGTGTTCAGGCTGCCACGACACTGCAGCGCGTCGGGTATGTTCGCGGAGGGGCGGATTGACGGCTTCCACGCGATCATCAGGAAGCGATGTAGCTCGCTGTTGAGGCGGTGGCGCGCCAGCTCGAATACCATCCTGTGCGCGCTGGCCGACCGGTGGGACTCACCGTGGCTAAAGCACTGGGTGCAGCTACATGCCCCCTTATGCACAAATCTTATTTAAATTAAAACCTAATATAATACTAAACCTAGATTTAAGTAATACTGTCACTAACACGTTATGGACTTTGTCCGAAATAAATGATTTTGAATTGAATTGAATTGAATTGTAAGTCATGGTAAGGGTACTGATGTCGGCTAGGTTGCGCATCGCGTAATACATTTTGCTGGTGGCGAGGGATGGCACCGCCATGGTGTCCCGGACAACAAAGGGACACCAACATCCTGATTCAATATAGTCGCCATATTTCAACGTGGTTATGCCCTTCTAAATAAAAACGCATGTGCCATTTGATAGTCAAAGCAAATTGAACTTTATCTTGAGTAACAAGGTCACTTATACGTACGCGGTTCTATGAGACATACGCCCTTTTTTCTAAGGAAGGCAGTGCAGGGGCAGGCACGACGTGTCGACTGAATGAATTACGAGTGGGTGTCAAAGTGTGTGGGCAGCGTAACTTGAGCACGGACAATTCAATCATATTCGTCAGTGATAACTACCACAATCTCGTAACTAACATGTTCAATAAGTTGCAAATTGTACCTTGCTGACTTAATTGCTAAGGTGTATTTTGCTTCTAATTTAATTTGTTCGTTATGAGGCATTGCAGTATCACGGACGATATATCACGTTCTCGCATTGCCTTACGTGATTCTGGCGTTTCTACTGCCATCCTTGTTGTTCTCAATACAGTGTGTGACTGTTACATGAACTTGTATTTTAAGGGCTTTAAGAATAATAAGCCCAAATGAACATAATTTAATGTTTTGTTGAAAAAAAAAACTCGTCTTACAAATTAATTCGGATAGCAATGCCGATACGGGTATGTATTGTTTTATCAAAACTCCTTTCAACGAATGTATGATCACGCAGAGTTTTCATTTAATGGAAAAGTATTGCCCGCCGCATGATTTTTTTTTGATAGTAAGCTACTAAGCTGACCTAACATAACCTATGTAATTAACGTGTAAAATCATAGTTGAAACAAAAAATAGCGTTCGAAGAAATTAAATTCGACGAAATGATACATTCGATGAAGTAAAATTCGATGTCAAACAACAAGATATGTCACAATTTAAAAAAGAACTGTATACGTTTTTAGTAAATAAGGGTTTTTATTCCATACGCGAATATTTGAATGACGAGATGTAAAAAGAATATGATATAAATTAGAATGTCAAAATGTATATTTAGTCTGTAAGGTTGCATGCTGCATGAATTTTGTAGCTATTTGTATGCTTAACGGCAAAACATAGTTACATCAATATTTACACCTATGTTTTACAAATAAACTATTTTGATTTGATTTGATTCGACTAAATGTTAGGTTACCATCGGTAAGATGTTAACAACTGATATCCTACTTCTTACTATACTAAAGTGCCGGCACCAATGATGGATGCTTTTAGCTGACAGGCACCAGTAATGGACACTTCACTCTTAATTCAAATTTCATACGGTCCTAAATTGATTGTTAAAAAACCAATGCTTAACTCTTATCTTCTGTAAAATAAGAATCATATGATGATAGATCATTGGTTCCTGTCCATCACTTGTTCTGTCACCCTAATATTATAAATGCGAAAGTTTGTATGTTACTTTGTTAGTCATTCACGCTGCAACAACTAGACGGATTATAAATAACTTATACAGTGTGTTACCGGCATACGGGTATTTATTAAAACTGCCGATAATATGTTGCTTTAGTAATTGTTTGCAAGTATTATTAATTAAAAAATAATTAAAATAACTTCACAATTAATTATCTTAGATACAGTCCATTTTTAATGTAGTGCACGTGCTGTGTGTTCATCGTTATCAGTATCGCTGTTGCTTGGTACAAGGCATGTCGTGGTACGGGGGCAGATCATAATAATCAAAGTAGCCGTCGACTGTCATTTACACTTGTCAAATTGCTGTGCTTTACATTGCTGGCAATTAACATTTTGTTAGAAAGTTAACAAAGCCTGAAAAGTTGTTCATTAATTAAATTAATGTCATAGTTACGTTACAGATATACGTTATTTTAACCTACTTTTAAAAAAGCCAGGGTGCTGGTAACACACTGTATACATAGGCTACTTTACGTCCCGGAAAATTTTAAAGTTCTCGAGTAGAGTTTCTAATCGAAATCTACACTGACTGTCGCGGGCAGAAGCCATTTAAAAATATGTAAGACACACACATACATAAACTCACGCCTTTATTCCCAGAGTGGGGTAGGCAGAGCTACAGAATTTCCAACAACTCTAAAAACTTTTTGATAATTCTGTAACCACACTTTGCACACTTAGGCGAAGATGTTTACCAGTGTATTAGTGACAGGTTGCAAGCCCATCGCCTAACAGTCACGCCTTTATTACCTTAGTCGGCTTTTACGACATCCACGGAAAGATACGGAGTGGCACTATTCTAATCCAGCTACCTCACGGGGGTTACACAAATATGTAAGAGCAACGTCCTTTTACTGTCGTAACTCTACCCTCCTATTCATGTTTCTCAAGTTTTTTTAGCTAATGAATAAAGTTTGCTGACAGGGCTAGAGAAATAAAACAAATGAACGCAATTAATTTCGTCTAGAGTTTCACTCTCCACTATACCTTAAACGGTCTTAAATTCTATTTTTAAATTGCCGGTCCCTTTGCTTGGCGCATGTCTGATCCCCTCAATTTATAAAACAGAAAAGGTCCTAAGGCTATTATGATCTGTTGAAATCTGCCAATTTCCAGCTAGAGACAGGGACAAAGTTCTACAGTAATATAGCTCTGTCCCTTTCGATACTTGGACTTGGCGTAAAATACGGTCCCAGTTCTGTTAGGTGGGTGAAGTGCTCTGCCTACGCATTCAAATATATTTAAGGAACATCTTTAGGGAAAAAATATTTCTCGTGAAAATATGAAGGTCCTTACATATGAAATTGGCGTTTTATATGGCAAAAATGTAACCATTTTTCGAGCTTTTTCACCTTTACAATTTGCTGAATTAAAACTGTTTTATCGCTTACCCCGAAGCCTGCCGCTACCTCTGACGTAGTTTGCGATGGATCCGCTTCCACAATCACTTTTAATTCTTTGTTATTAACTCGTTAGGCAAAAGCGACACAGTTCTAAATAGTTCACGGTAGAAAAACGTCGAGTATGCGGTGCGAAGGAGAAGGACGGAACAGACGAAAGCAATGAGTGAGAGTTCAGCGTCGCTATTGCCTAACGCACTCGCAATCTCAATTGGCTTCAAAGCGGAACAATTGTTGTCATTTTGTATGCAGACAAGCCTTCGATTTTCGAAATGAAAACAATTGCGAGTGCGTTAATCAATAGTCCCTCTGTTATAACACTAACCTAACCTAACCTACTTTCTCACGCCTTTATTCCCAGAGTGGGGTAGGCAGAGCTACAGAATTTCCAACAACTATAAAAACTTTTTGATAATTCTGTAACCACATTTTGCACACTTAGGCGAAGATTTTTACCAGTGTATTAGTGACAGGTTGCAAGCCCATCGCCTAACAGTACTACACGCCTTTATTACCTTAGTCGGTTTTTACGACATCCTCGGAAAGATACGGAGTGGCACTATTCTGATCCGGCTACCACACAACCTAACCTAACCTAACCTAACCTAATCGGCTCTATTAGACGATACGATACGGTGGCTTGTAAAAATTACCTGAAAGGTTTACGGTGTCAGAAAGAATGCCTTATGGCAAATTATATTATGGCAAGTGATACAATTACGGCAATTGAAATTCGGGCAAACCAAGTGATACGCACTCAACCTTCCGCAACTTCAGTCGGTCGCTTCGTTTTGCCTGATTAACTGATAATTTATGATATCTCTCTATTCTAGGCAGTAAAAACCATATCGTCTTTTATTATGAAACCGCGATTAGTTTGGGATTGGAATAGCTGTCAATTCATATGCACTTTGACGTAAGTATATGGTAAAACAGTCACCTCTAATCCCTTTCAAATCGCGGCTAGATAATACCTTTTTCATCACACTTGCTTGGAAAGGGTTTCATAACACGCAGGCGTTTAGGGCAGTTATAGCCGACTTAGCTCCCGTGGGAGTTATAGATTTTCATAACTCCCTAGGGAGTTATGAGTTTAGTTTTAAAATATAGAATCCACTTGTACATCATTTCAGACCAAGGAGGTGTAAAATCAGTCAAGGTTTATTTCCTATATTGAAAACTTGGCTACAAACCAATTTTACTGTTAAATTAAACTTATACGGCACATTTGTCTGCATTATATTTCTATTTTACCATTATTTCAGAGACATTCGCAATTATTTTATTAAATTTCATTTTGAAAATTTGTACAATCTGGCAGAATGGCCTGTATTTGTCAAGTTTAAAAAAAAAGCAATTCTAAGCATTATCTGTGGAAGACTAAAAAAAAGTTGTCAAACTCTTTTAGCTTAGCGAATCGAGTTCGTTTAATTTTGTTTTTTTTTCTATTTGTTTTTTATTTCCTCGCTAATGTGATGAAAATCATTGTGTGTATCATGGGCAGTAAGGAGATTGCAAACTCGAGTCATTAAAAGCCCTCCGCCTTCGGCGTCGGGCTTCTAATAGTCTCTCGTTAGCAATCCTCTTCTTACCGCCCTTGATGCACAATGTACTATTATAGTATTGTTTAACTCGGCCGCCATTACTGACAAAGACAAAGACCAACTGTCAAGTAAATAAGAGCTATCAAATCGTTGACAATACGATAACAGGTCAAAGACGATATGGATTTTACCGTCTAGAATAGAGGCCCAGCGGGCCTAGGTAGGATTTACTGTCATTAAGTACAAAAAGAAATTCGTCCACTTGTATTGACCATTTGGAATTTTGACCAAAGTGTAAATCTGATAAAATGTAATTATGACCAAATTTATTTTCGGTAAAAATGAATTAAGTCTGAAATGAATTATGTCCATTATAAAAAATGTGCAAAATTTAATACGCACAAAGTGAATATTGTCTAATTTTATTTGAGACCGTAATGTAAATTTAAGTACAAGTATTTCAAATGGTAATACTTCCAAGTGAACATAAATACAAATGGTTATTATTCCTGTCGGCCTATATTAAGTTTGGACAATTTTACCAGAGGACATGATTCTATTTTGGACAATATTCTGGATGGAAAACTATCCTAATAGTTATATTTCAATTTAGCATTTTTTCCGATTTGACGACTAATTCTCTGTGGACGAATTTCTTTTTGTACTTAATGACAGTAAATCCTAGGTAGTATGGCTGCGTCTATATCGCGTGTCAACTGTGGATAAAGCATCCGTCACCTTTTGACACGTGTACTTATATACCTGTCAGAAAGTGACGGATGCCTTATCCAAAAAAAATCGCGCGATAAACGCAGCCGTATTGTCAATGTTTTGATAGCTTTTATTTGACAGTCATGGCGGCCGAGTTAAACCATACCATAACAGGTCAAAAGCAATATAATTATACCTCGTATATTCTCCGCAGTATATACTCCGCTTTAATACCTATCCTACTGAAGCTGTAGCTGTAACAACAAGATTGTTCTAGATAATTGAATCGGAGACACGGTTGAGCGCATTGTTTACTCACGGCTCAACAGCTCATTTGCTCCGTACAATAAGATAAGATACGCAAGGTAATCTAAACTTTGCTTTGTACTTCATCGAAGTGTTAACCGACGACCCTGCGTTGCCAATTTGGTTTTTTGTCGACGTTAAAACAAAGTCACATACAAACATAGATACAAATGACAGTCGAATAACAGGTTTTTTTTTTAAATATTGTCCGTAAATCAGTCAATTGCATTGTTTTAATTTTTGCCCTGTATATGACGTAAAGTATGTATCAAAAGGTTTGTGTGAAAAAGGTTTGACCTTGTTGAATCTCATCCCAGACACTAGGCGGCAAATAAATTAAAAAAATATTGTACGCAAATCAAAGTCAATTGCATTGTTTTAATTTAATCCTAATGTTCTATGATTGTATGTTTGTATATTATGTTTGTTCCTTTGTGGCGCTCGAGAAAATAAACGCGGGGACTTTGATGATTCTTATGACATCAATATGACAGTATTCAAATTTCAATATGGCGGTCACCAGACGCCATATTGTAAAAAAGAAAAATGGCTCCAAACTATGACAAGTGGGGTATCATTGAATTGTTATTTTAAAATCATGCTGAGGTTTCTTTCATCAATTTTCATTTTGAATTACCATTTAGAATTTAAAACGATTTAAAGTTGGTTTGCAACATGGAGTTTCATGGATGTCAAAATTAAAAAAGATACAAGAAAAGGACATAAGGAAAAATGACAAAAAATCCTATTAAAATGATCAATATCTCGGAAACCGTGAAACTTAGCATAATAGTGAATGTGGTCAAAATGAATGTCAAATTGTTCAGAATGACCCTTACTATCATCCCGTAAAACGCCTACACCCGAGTGCCAAACACCCTGTATATTGCATAGGTAAGTAAGGATCG
This sequence comes from Acleris laterana, assembly GCA_963966035.1. Classification (NCBI taxonomy): domain Eukaryota; kingdom Metazoa; phylum Arthropoda; class Insecta; order Lepidoptera; family Tortricidae; genus Acleris; species Acleris laterana. Next base: position 9,347,095 of record OZ014462.1, on the reverse strand, counting down.
CCAACAATAGTATCGATATTATAATAAAGTATTCCCTCGTAAGGCACGTAGGGAGACGTGCTTCACCCAACCGAGCATTTTAACCCGATCGTAACTCGTCGGGCATCTTTCTCGTAGAAAACATATTGAAAATGTGATTTTATACCCGACCGAGTACAGTCATCAGAAATAATATAGGGTGGAAATGTAATCAGTCTAGAAAATGGAAAGTTTTGCATCTAATATTTGGGTGAATTGTTAAAATAATTAATTAATTAATACTAAACTAAATACTATAAAATTAAAACTAAATAAAAACTAAAAACTAAGAAAGGGCCCCCGTGGCAAAGTACCACAGATGCTGGCAGCATTTCCTCGTTAAAATATTGTACATAGTTAAGGGCTCTAGAAGTCTAGAAAATGGAAGGTTTTGCATCTAGTATTTGGGTGAATTGTTAAAATATTGTACATACAATACAATACAATACAATACAAATACTCTTTATTGAACACCAAAAGAAAACAAAACACGGAACAGTACATAGTTAAGGGCTTAATAAAAAAATCCTTAATAATCCTTAACTTTTTCCTTTGTGTAGCGAAAATTACTCATATTAATCAATGAATGAATGAATGAATGATATTTATTTTCCAAAGTAAGTCACATATGGATAACTTTCGTTACACAAAGGAAAAACAACAGAAGAAAGTTAACGTTGTCTCAATTAAGCCCTTAACTATGTACAATATTTTTGCAATTCACCCATTTGACGACACGTTTAGAAGGTAGGTAGTGACTCTGCCTACGAAGCTAGCGGTCCTGGGTTACCTGAATCCCAGTAAGGGCAGATACGAGTATTTGTGTGATGACCGCGAGTATTTATTTCCGAGTCTAGGATGTATTTAACTGTGTATTTCTCGTTATGAGTTTATTATTAATTGTTATCTAGTACAAGCCTAGAGCTTACTTTGGGACTAGGTCAATTTGTGTTGTAACATTAATAGTTATTTGTTCAACAAGAGAGCAAAGTTGGTTTTTGCTGCGAGTGATGATTTTGAATCCCGAGTAAGCGAAGGATTCTATTATTGAATCACGAGCGTAGCGAGTGATTCTAGGTTAGAATCCTGAGCGTAGCGAGGGATTCAAAGATACGAGACGTAAAAAACTTTGGTCTCGTGTGAGACATACAACTTTTCACCTCAGCAGCGAGAACAACACAGCGTGAAGCTGGTAGGGCCAACGCAGGTCTTCCGTTGTGACCATTTGGTGAATACACGACTAAATAACGACACGATCGCATATGCATCAATCACAAGCATTTTTGCAAAATACTAATAAAATAAAAAGTGGAAAAAATAAACATGAAACAGATAAAACCTGTCACTCAACTTGATAATGCCGTAGTGCAAACACAACTTTATACAGCTTTATGTAGTCTGTGGCTTTAAAAAAAACCTAACTAGGCCTTGTCTATGGCTATTGGCTATGGCGGACAAATTAACAAAAATTACATCGTCATTAACATTACATTACTTTTTTTTTTTAAGTACAATAATCCCGCTATTTTTGAAATGCGTTCTGAAACTGCCCCCGCGGTTTATGTCACGAAATTAAAGATTGTTAAAACGATAACAAAATTATGTACTTAGATGCATAACTTCTTATTTTTCATTAATTTTGTCTTCAAAACATTAAATAAAAAAAATGATTGTACCTACTGTATAAAATAGTTATAATAAACACATTTCAAAGTTTAACAGATAGTTTTATTTGCAATTTTACGGTTATGTGTGCATCCGAACGTGCGTTTCTTTTTGGGCCTACTATGTGTGGAATTTGAAAATCGAACTTCGAATCAAGTTGTTTCTATCTCTCGCTTTTTTCCTATCGAAGTGAAAGTGACAGAACAAAGTGAAGTTCAATTTTTTCGAATGTTGTGAGTAGCCCCAGCACTGCTCACGGCATTTAAAAAAAATAATTAAAAAGCTACTTTGCCTCTCGCTCGCAGCAAAATTGAATTTTGCTCACTGTTTTTAAGCAGCAAAACCTGCTTGTTTGAGCTGCTGAGGTGAAAATCTCTTTTCCCTACGCTACATAAGTACCTACTAAGAATAATCGTAAGTACCGATAACTGATTTTCATAAAATATAGTTAAAATCTATCTAGATTTAAATAGCTTTATTTTACACAAAAAAAACCGTATGTTTGGGAGATATCATGCCACGGATACACATACACACGCATACACTGATATACCTACACGTTACTCCTATAACACACTCTGTTTTTAGGTCTAAATTTTGACATGTAAACTTGAAACCTTGAAACATGAACATAATACCAATTCCATTTTAAAGGTTGTGTTAACAAATCCCGGTTTGTTTACATAATTATAAATTTAATTAACACAGACTTTAGTAATAAAGACGTGTGTCAGATATATTCGCGCCGCATGTTGAATAAGATATTACTCGCGAGTGTACCTAGTTTATCGTACGTTATTTTATTTGAGAAGGATTTGAATATTCTGGGTAAACCACATTTCATCTGTTATTCGAGAGGCAGCACAATTTCAAACGTATTTAGGGTTTTGGTTTTGTAATTATTCTGTGTTATAGTCTAGAATGTGTTATTAATAGATGTTTCATGATTAAGTGTTTATATATACAATTATTTGAATGTAATGTAAATAAATGGAACTGATGAAAGCGAAACGTTGTATCATACAATTGTTTAATGAAATTACGACCAAGAAATGTGAAAGTTTGAACGTTTGTTAGTCATCCACCGCAGAACGGCTGAATGTATGTATTTTGATGAAAATTGGCACAAAGATAGATTATAGTCTGGAATAGCACATAGGCTGTTTTTATACCGTAAAATTGGACAGTGCCCGACAGAATAGACATGAAAGACTTCTAGGCGGTAGCTCTTAAGCGGGTGACCGATTTGGATGCGATTCATTTTTGACAGCAGGTTTTCTAGCGGTGGTTCTTAGGTAGGTTTCATTAAAACCAGTTGGGCTGTTTAAGAGATATGGCTACCATTATATCGGGGTTTTTTATTTATCCAATACTTATATATACGAACAAGAAAAAAGATTGACGAAAGAGATATACAGATCGAAAGTGAGTGGACGGGTCGGAAGGGGCCGCCCTAGGCGTACTTTTTCGAGTCAAATCGGTGAAATACTGGAAAAGGGCCGAATCTTAAGTACCCGAAACCGACGTGCGTGCATAACTCGATGTATGAATGTGGAAGAAGCGAAAGAAATTTGTCAAGATCGTAGCAAGTGGAAAGAAGTGGTATCTGCCTACCCCTCTGGGAAACAGGCGTGATTTAATGTATGTATGTATGTATGTTATATACAAACGTCTCAAACGTGTCCTCAGCCTATGGATATAGACGAACACTACAGGTTTATTAGAGTATTTTTAACGAATATGCAAAGTATTCAAACAATAATCTAATATAAATCTAACAATAATAATAATAAATAAAAATAAACAATAATCTAATCAAATCTAATAATCTAATCAATAATCTAATCTAATATTCTAATAATTTAATAGTCTAATATTTACCGAGAAAACAATGGTTTTTAAATTTTAGCCTTTAGAGCACCCTCTATTGACTCTATAACTTCTATCAGGCCCGATTTATAACAAGCGAACGAACAAGAATTCTTTGCATTATCTCTTACGTTTTGTGTGTAAAAATAAAAGACAAAACATGTTCTAGAGCACTTCTTCGCTAGGTCTAAACGCACCTTTAGACAATCGACTATTCCGATATTTTGTGTGTTGCCGGTAGACACGCACACATATCCCTGCCTTTGACTTTGACAAGCGTATCATTCACACAGGCATCCCTTTCGTCTTAGTCGTGTCAATAATAATAATACAGATGCTACTTAAACTGTCGTTTATCTGGAATTAAATTTACTAAAAAAAAACTTCTAAATAAAACAAAAACTCTTTCACAGCTTTTGTGGGAAGTAGTATTTACGAGGGTGTTCATTCTGTGTCCATAGGCTAAGGACACGTTGTATATTTAGTTTACATATATATAAGGTGCTAACAAATTAGTCACGGATATTTTAAGAGATAATACATTACATTAAAACAAATAACTTTTAACTGTAATTAAGGAACCTTTGTATATTATTTTATTGTTTTAATTTTCCGAACAAAAAATATAAATTATAATTAATCTTTAAAATAATCACCCCTATTATGTACCTGTCAAGATGTTTAACACTGTTTGTCAAAAGTTGTTTTTCGTAAATTTCATTATGATTCGGCGGGAAAACTGTAGGTTATTAAATATTAGCGTCTGAATTATAGTTTAAAGAGGTTCTAGAATGTCTAAAGAGGTCTCATTTAATTATCTTATTAACAGGGTGTTTTAACGTAGCAAATTTGTTTCCTAGTTTTCTCCAAAACAACATAAGAAAACCAATGATGTTTCATACTTAAATATACTCCGAGAACCGAGTACTATCAGCTGTAAAAATATCCGTGACTAATTTGTTAGCATCTTATATTTAGGGCCTGGGCGAGTAGTGTTACTAGAAGGATAAGTCTCAGCTCACCTTCTTCAAGTATCTTTTTAATGCGATTTACATCCGACATCTGTACCACATAATTGGGATAGTTAGATCGGTTCCTCAAACTGATTAATTCAGTGAAGTAAACTTTCCAGTCGCTTATTCGCCATTACATTTTTTCTCCGATCGCATCGTTTCCTATTTAGAATTTCTAGCAATCGCATATTTTCCATTTAGGATTTTCCTCAGTTGTTATATTTCTCATTGTAATCTAAATAGGTTATGTTAGTTTTGCAGAAGGCCTGAAGGGCCATAGCATCTAAAAATAGGAGCTCAGCGATAGCGGAGCTCCGTCGACTCAGTGAAATGTATTTTGAATTGAGAAAACATGCAAGTGGGGAAAACCAAAAAAGGAAAATAAGCAATTGCTAAAAAAAAAATGGGAACAAGAAATGCGATTGGAGAAAAACTGAAATGGGGAAAAATGCAAATCGAAAGTTAACTTCGCGGAATTAGTCAGTTAGGGTAACCGATTTAAGTGCTCCATAATTGCTATCATCGTGAGTGACGAAATAAGTACCTCGCCACTTTAATTTTTGGTATCATAAAAACCGGGCGACCGAAATACCTGTTTGAAAAGTTGAAGGGGCGAAAACTCGATAACTCTGCGGTTAGTTGGCCTTTACGTATCCCCAAGCAGTTATGTAGTTGTAGTACGCTGCCACCAAGAATTGGAACAACTTACCGCCTCCTTCAAGTAAAACTCGGTCTGAACTCTTTTTAAAACTATTTTACGAAAGTACCTCTTAGAACACCAAAAACTTTAACCAACTAATGGTGTCCGAGTTGTTCCAACTTATTTGGGATAGTGTCGTAATATTGTATTTTATTCATTTACTAGCTTCTGCCCGCGACTTCGTCCGCGTAGATTTCGATTATCGTTATTCCCTCGGGACATTTAATTTTTCCGGGATAAAAAGTAGCCTATGTGTTAATCCAGTGTATAAGCTAACTCCATTCCAAATTTCATCCAAATCCGTCCAGAAGTTCAAGCGTGAAGGAGTAACAAACACACAAACACACACAAACTTTCGCATTTATAATATTAGTAGGATAGGATACTAAGTTCAACCATTTTTTTTCTTAATATACTAATGTAACTATTTTTTTTTTCTTGCATATTTACACCTTTCGAAACACAATATATCAATTACATATGCTACATTTATTTACACATTATTTATTTATTTATTATTCTCTCAGCACGCGTTCGTGTACCTACAGCAATGAATAGGTGAACTGGGTCAAGCTGAAAACCAGCGCTGTGGCTCCGGCTGCAGCACATACTGAACTGAGTCCTATTTGACTTCACACTACAGGTAGGGCGGGGCTAAAAGGTCCGCGGGTAAAAAGGTCCACCATGCCTAACTCCGAAATTAAAAGTTCGTTTAGAATCGAAGTGACCAGAATATGAAGAGGTTGCGGGGGGGGTGCACGCGCCGCCTCGCGCAGTGAGCTGTCGAACGCCGACCGGTCTGTACATGTCCGCGTCGCAAAAAACTCACGTAAGTAGAATTTTGCACTTCATTGACTTTTTGTCTACTGCTTTTATTTAAACTGTTAGAATGTTCAGCTTCTGTTATAATATGGTTCATTTTATAAGGTTTCATGTAAAGGTAGTGTAATTCTAATGCAAAATTTTGTCTACTCTGTATAACCTTGAAATAAAACTAAGTCACTATAGGGCAAAAAGGTCCACATGTGGACCTTTATGCCCCGCATTGGACCTTTATGCCCAGCTGTGGACCTTTTAACCCTTATGAAAACAATTTATTTATTTATGTAATTTATTTCAGAATGCGTAATTATACGAGAAAAACCGAACGAGGTACGAAGTCTCTGGAGTTAATGCAACGTGCAGCAGAGTTGGTGATAAGTAAAGAAAAATCACTGAGGCAAGTTTGCCGGGATTTTGAGCTTAGCAAAACATCTTTAAAAAGATTCATTGAACGTTTACATAAAAATCCCGATTCGCCGAGATTTGGTTACGGAACTCCCAGGCAAGTGTTTAACAGAGAACAAGAAGCATCCCTTACGGAGTACCTGCTCACGGTTGCTCAAATCTATCATGGTTTAGGACCTAAAGATTTTCGCCGCCTGGCTTACGATTGCGCTGTTAAATTTAATGTGAATTTCCCAAACACATGGCATGCTACCAAAATGGCCGGGAAAGAATGGTTGACGGGATTTTTATCACGAAATGGTACACTTTCCATTCGAAAACCGGAGGCCACTAGTTTAAGTAGAGCAACGTCTTTTAATAAGACAAACGTTGGTGAATATTTCGATAAACTGGCTTCTGTCATGGATCGTTATAAATTTAGAGGTTCATCTATTTGGAATGCTGATGAAACGGGTGTTACAACCGTCACGAAACCTTCCAAAATAATTGCTGCTAAAGGAAAACGGAACGTCGGATCAGTAACATCAGCTGAAAGAGGAACCAATGTAAAGAATAGTTCATATAGAATTGGAACGCGATGAAAGGCATATAATTTTTAAATGAAATGAAAAACAATGTTTTAAATTAAACAATATAAAAGATTACTTCTTTATTTATGGCGTGTCACATAAATTTCAATCATTCACTACGGTTATGCACAAAATTACGGACTCTTCTGGAAATAGTATTCATCATCCTCTGAACAAGACCTCCGTCCACCTTTTTTGCCTGTTGATTCCATGTGGACCGCAACGAGTTGATGTCTTGGACTATTTTGCCAGTTTTATTTAATTTTCCTTTCATTATTGCCCAGTAGTTTTCAATTGGCCGAAACTGGGGACAATTAGGTGGGTTCATCTCTTTTGGTATGAAATCAATGTGATTTGCAGCATACCACTCCAAAACCTTTTTTGAATAATGGCAGCTAGCCAAATCGGGCCAAAATTTGACAGGACCATTGTGGCTTCGAATGAAAGGCAAAATTCGTTTCTGCAGACACTCTTTCGTATAAACATCTGATGTCATTGTTGCCGTAGTGACGAAAACTTTAGTCTTAAGACCGCAACTACATATACCCTGCCAAATCATATGTTTTTTTGCAAATTTCTCGAGTTTGTGAAACTTGTATTTTTCGTCAACATTCCCTCTAGCGTCGGCCTTGTAAAATTTTGAACCTGGTAGTTGGTTAAAGTCGAGCTTTACGTATGTCTCATCATCCAACAAGAGGCAGCCTTTGAATTTAGTCAGAACTTGGTCATACAGCAAACGAGCTCGTGTTTTAGCTGTTTTGTTTTGTTTGACGGTTCGATTTGGCTGCTTAATGGCTCTATAGCTCTTATACCCTGCTCGAAGGCGAATCCGTCTTATAGTGCTGCGGTTTTTTTTTAATTTTCGAGCTAAATCATAATCCGACAGCCCTGGATTCTGTGCCACTGACCTTAAAACTTTCTTCTCCAAAGTTTTATCCGTTGTACCAGACCGTCGGTTGATTTGAGGCTTCCTATCGAAGGCCAGAGAGTCCTTATATTTTTTTATGACCCTACAAACAGTAGTTTTCGGGAAATTTAATGATTTAGCAATCATTGACCCAGACCAAGAGGGATTTTCCACGTATTTGTTCACAATACATTTTCGCCGTTCAACTTCCATCACCAATAATATATAAACGCAAAAAGTCAGATCAACGGAATTTCTAGCATTGACTCTTCAACATATTGACATTGAGTTGTGATTGTCAGTTTTTTATTTTTTGAACCATTTTTATTTTTTATTTTATGATAAACGAGTGCCAGTTCTAAGTGAACTATGCTTTAACATTGCTTGTGGCTGTTTCAGCTACTGGGTCTTCTGTGCCGCCGTTGTTTGTATTTCCTAGGAAGAGATACCAAGACCATTTCGTGCGTGATGGGCCGGCAGAATGTATTGGTGCGGGGAATGCAAGCGGCTGGATGACAGATGTGGAGTTCTTACGTTTCATGGAACATTTCATCGCTTATGTAAAACCAACCAAAGAGTCACCGGTACTACTTTTATTAGATAATCACTCGTCCCACCTATCAGTGCCAGTGTTGGATTTGGCAAAAAATAATGGAGTGGTGATGCTTTCCTATCCTCCCCATTGTTCCCACAAATTGCAACCTCTAGACGTCTCAGTTTTCGGGCCTTTTAAAAGGTATATATCATCAGCACAAGATGCATGGATGCGCAATAATCCTGGTAAAACTCTGACGATTTACGACATCCCTGGGATAGTCCGAACGGCTTTGCCACTGGCCCTTACTCCCAACAACATCACAAATGGGTTCAAAAAAGCTGGAGTTTATCCATTCAACCGCGACATTTTTGATGATTCGGATTTTGCTCCAAGTTTTGTAACTGACCGGCCAAATCCTGAAAACGAAGCCCAGCCATCTTCTGCATCTACGGAGATTCGGCCATTGATCACTCCTCCTGCTGGTCCTCAGTCACCAACAAATACTCAAAATCAGTTGCCCAACTCACGAAGTTTATTGACAACTATTGATCCAGCAGCAATTAATGAGCCTGAGTTGTCTGCCACACCACTTTTGACATCATCAAGTGATCCTTTATTATCTTCTGCAGCTGCTGTTGAGTCACAGCCTCAGCCTTCAACATCTCATGCGATTTCATTACTCAGCAATGAGCCTCACCCGTCAACATCTGCACATAGCTTTTCTCCCGTATCTGTCAGACCTCTGCCTAAAGCCGGAGCTCGTAAAGTTATGAATAGGAAACGACGTAAGACCGCCATATTAACAGACACACCTGAAAAGGAAGCTCTAACTCTCGAACAAGAAAATAAAAAGAAAAAGAAGGTCACTTCACGAAAAAAAGCTGTAACAAAGAAAAATAAGCAAGTGAAAAGAAAAATTTTGGCAGAAAAAAATAAAAATTGCTCCAGTTCTGAAGAAGAAGAATGCTTCTGTTTAGTGTGCTGTGACTCATTTTCAGAAAGTGTTCCTGGAGAAGGCTGGGTACAATGCTCAGCTTGTAAAAATTGGGCCCATGACAGATGCACTGACCAGACTGCATCAAATGTAACATATGTATGTTGCAATTGTGACTCAGATGGCGATTAGGTACCTAACTGTTTTTATGCTTTGTTCTATTGATCTTATGTAACCATACCAAATTATTAAGGAGTCAAAATAAAAATGGCTGTGTCCATAGGTATAAATTATATTAGAAATAACTCAAGTTGAGTGACTATTTTTGTTTTGTTTTGTTTTCACTTTTATGTTTTATAAGAAGTTAATTTTAAAAGTGTATTTTATTATATAGATTATAGGTTTGAGACCAAAAAAATAATCACAAGACTTACCAAGACTTACTGTTACGATTAAAAAGTTGTTCCATAGTAATAAGTTGGGTAGAAATTAAAACAGTAGACATTTGTTATCTTTTTTATAGATAAGAAATATAATTGAGTTGATTTTACACGCCTTACTTTCATTTATCTGATTTAAATAACTATACAATACCATATAATTTGATAGGTCCTTTTTGCCCAGACGCTGGTCCTTTATGCCCCATAGTCGGGGCTTAAAGGCCCATGCGATCCGACTTGCTATATTGTCAATATCTGGCTTATAGTTAAAAACTGGTTATATTTAACTATTGACACTAATAGACGAAGGACTAAGCTACCCATTGCCATTTAAATCTTTTCCGGAAACATTATAAGTTAGTAGTTATAAGGAAATATACGCAAAATGGCCCTTTTAGCCCCGCCCTACCCTACAACGATTCAAAATTTACTCTAATCTTGCATTTTTTGTAAAATGTTTCTTGTATTGCAGTGTTTATGTCAAATAAATGTTAGGGCTCGTTCACACGACGTCCGGTTTTGATGTACCGGATCCCGAAAAATCGGATAATGTATTCACACGGCCGCCCGGTTTTGTACGATCCCCGGTCCTGTAAAACCGGAGTCCGTGTGAACACACAATCTGTTTTTGGGCAGGCGCTCATGTACATTGTAGGTACATTATTAAAGGCTTATTGAAAACAAAATCACGATCGCATCCTTTGTGTAACGAAAGTTAGTCATACAAATTATATGGGTAACTTTCGTTACACAAAGGAATCTATTAACTTTTCTTACGTAATGTTTTTTCGAAAACGACCCTCATTCCGATTTATCGGGTCTGAAGATTTATTGTCCAACGCACTCGCAATCTCAATTGGCTTCAAAGCGGAACAATTGTTTTCATTTTGTATGCAGACAAGCCTTCGATTTTCAAAATGAAAACGATTGCGATTGCGAGTACGATAGCCCTCTGGTTTTTTGCGGAATCTTGTTACGAGCTTGTGTGAATGCTAGTATAGAAATACTGTTGCCGCTAAATCAGATCCGGCATTTTATCGGACGACCGCCGACCGGACCGATTCCAAGTCGGATGACACATTTTGTAGGATCCGTTTAATTGCTGGATTTGTGTGAACGCGTGCATTCGTATCCTATTGCCACTAATTCGGATCCTAGTAAAAACAGTTCCTGCAAAGAATGGGATGTCTCCATGTGAATGGGGTCTCAGTCGTTTCATCCCCCGAAAGGGTGGGGCGTACCAGTAGTTGTAACACGTATAAAGTTGCCGTCAGTACTATTATGTTTTTATGATTGAAAAAATGACCTTCTGCTGGAGTTTCTTGCGGCGCTTCTTCTCCGCAATGATGGCTGGTAGACTCACCCTATATTACCGACGTGTAAAAGAGCCCTCATGTGGCCTATTTACTGAATAAATATATTGAATTTTGAATTTTGTTAACAGAACTTGCAACATATGTCAACAAAATCAAACGAACCAATTCTCAATGATTACTCGATAATCACGTACTTTTAAAGATCAAGTGAGACCCTTTGCAATGATTTATACACATGCCCCCTTACTTGGAATAGTTTATACCATGCTTTGTCCTTATCTGTAATTGACATTCGCATCTCACAGAAAGTAACAAAGCATGGCATAAACTAATCCAAGCTTATTCCACGTTTATAAGGGGGTAGATCTTTTTTTATATTGAATTTAAGATGAAATACCTATTGATTATACGTATATTTTTAATAAAAACACGCTTGGTGAATATTTGAGGTTATATGTCAGATAGTACTAATTTGTTTACATCGGTCACAAGTTCTATTGACGGTGACTTTAGACACGCGCACTTTAACGACGACAGCTACGCAACAGAGACAACGTGCTCGTGCATTGCCCCTCCACTATCATGAAAAAAAAACTGTATGAGTTTGCATGAAAGGTTGACAGAATATATTAAGGGTTTCCAGTGACAGGATCAGAATAAAAAACAAAATTTTAGATAATTTCTTATATATTTTACATTCGAATTAGATAATACAGGCGGTTACATAAAAAATAAATAATTCTTCGTATGATAAACATAGTCAATGTGATGTACAAAAAAATGCCAGTAAATAACTATTCTACTTCGCACTGTACATAAAGTATTAAAAAACAAATCTAGGAGCTACATGTATGATGTCCTTCTAACATAATTATCACAGTATGACACATACTATGTGCCTATTACTGACAAGCAAACCGACGGGACTATAAAAAAAACATGTAAAGAATAAAAATATTTTACCTTATTCAACATTATTTGTGCTATCAGTGTAGAACTATAAAGTTACTTTATAAGTGAACCTCCACTTTGATTAAATAAGAAACTTATAAAGTAAAGAAATACATTTTAAGCCGCTATTTCGTGTAGTTAGCATTAGAATTAAAATATATTTACTGTAAATGAAAATATTCTCTCTATGGAACTTACTTAAAATAATGATTCATTTCAGTTACTTACGGTATGACATTTAAAGAACTGCCAATGAAACAAGTTGAAACCATCATGAAGCTAAGACAGAAGTAGGGTAAAGACACCAGTGGTCAGCCAGAGATCAGTAGTCGACCTTATATGAGTGCGAAGAGTAAGAGATATATCTTTCGTACTCTTCCCACTCATACAAAGTATAGGCAGAGGCCGACTACAGGTCTGTGGCAGACTGGTGACTTTACCCTACACGCTATTGGCTACAGCAAAACTGTCCATGAAAATCAAACATGGCTGCCAAGTAATTGAGATCTAACTATTTGCAATGTCAAGATCGCCAACGAATTGCTAACCCTAAAGATTGATAAAAGGTCTATAATGCTTTTTTTTTAGTTATCTTGTAGTTTTTCAGGGACGTCAACGTATGTAGCAAATAGCGTCTAGCAAACTTAATATTATCGTCGTATTTATCTATATAGATAAACCTAAATAAGACATCCTGTCACTCTCTAACCAGAAAGGTGGGACTGTGACAGAAGCTTTATCGACCTAGATAAAAGCGACCATAACACGGAGACACTTCAAGTAATTTTCATAAATTGTACAGTTCTTTATTATCAACGTTGTGTTCATTGGCAAAAGACGAAAAAAAAGTATAAACATTACAATAACCTTAAAAAAAAAGTAAACTAACTGAGTAACTGCTTGTGTAACCTGAAACGCATTACAATTATATAAAATAATTCTAAGTTTAAGTGATGTCTTGAGATTAAATATTAAGTTAAAAAGGGTCAACTTATTTAATAATGGGATATAAAAGCGAGTAAATCGATACGAACAACTGAGTCTGTTGAACCACTAGTATCAATATACAATAACAATAGTATATAAGGGACAAACACGTAAGAGTAAAGATATGTGAGTATATAAACAACTAGAATTATTTGTAAAAGGGAGGTAGTGTACTATAACCGGATCGCGTTAAAACATACGACTAGGGAATGCAAATAACCGGTTATAACCGGTTTTAAACGGTTATTTTTATACAAAACGGCCAAAAACCGGTTAAATTGCATTTCCTACATACGACATATTAAACGAGAATTACACCTGCAATAAAACTTTGGCCCTTCATAAACTTACAATAAACCTATTTATTGCAAAGGATCCTTTGTCCCTTTCTGTCAAATTCAAATGTAATAATTACAGATAAGGACAGAGCATATTTCAAGAGATAGCGTGGAAAGAATACATGTATAGTCATTTCAGTAACTTTTTAAGATATTGCGATTTGAAAGTTAAAAACAATGTTATTTTATAAATTATTTTCATGTACTGTTTTTTATAAATGAAAAATTAGAGCTTCGTTAGGATACAACGTATTATAAAAAACACAAAAAAATATTATAAAAATAATAACAACCCCAGTAATCTGTCATCTCTGTTATAGAAGTTGTATGACTAAAATGATAGCTTACTAAAGTTGACATTATTTCTATAATTCTTTCTTTTAGGTATGTTTGTAACACATGGTATAACATAGTATTAAATTCATTGCAATCAAACTCTACATTTCGAGATTAAATTCTCTTTTTTTTTTTATTGTAGTAATGAACAGTAAAAATTCAAATCGCGAATGCGAGAGCTTGGAAAAATTGAGAGTGCTGCGCTGTTTTCAAACAGGTTCTTAGAGTGGTGGAGACTTAAGAATATTCTAGTCCTACCTTTCACCAGCTCAAACTCTTTTACCAAGTGATATTTCCTTTTTTTCCATTGTTTCCAACGTCTCCGTTTTCGATATTTCCCTTTACAGAGCTTATCAGGTAAAATAATAACAAAGAAGGCTTACACAAGTAACTGTCTTACTTTAACTTTTATAATGAAGCAAGAAAGACGTCTCAGTGCGCCGTCTATCTTAAAAGTTAGAGCAAGAGAGCTATTTATATATCATTCCCAGATTTATTGCTGATGTAATTCACGTTTTTTTAATCTACATCGATTTTTAAACACTCGACTAGAGTCTAGCCATCAAAACGTGATACAGAACATTACCGCGAGTTTTAAAAATGTAGCTATAGTATGCGTGCATAAGCATTTATAACTAAATACTTAATGACAAAAGCATCAACATTGTTTGTTTCTAGCCCATAAAGGCATACTGTAGCTACAATTTTAAGTTTCAAGGTAATTTTCAGTAGCACGTCTCGATGGCCAGACTCAACTACACTTGGGAGCAAAGAAATCAAGCCACTTAGTACTGATTTTCCACACAAAGTGGCTCGATTCCTTTGCTCCCAGTGGGTCCCCATTTGTGATGTTAAAAATGCTTTAACTGTGTCATAATCTGATTAAAAACTACCTCCAAAAACATAAAACAAGTGTGCAGTAAAATTCTCATTCAGCACTAAAAACTAAAACTGGCATTAAAAACTGGAATGCTTCGGTTGGGTAGTATTAAAAAATTGGCACAATCGTACGAAGGCGGTAATATAGGTCTCTGTTCAACCTGGCAACATTACTTACTATCTATATAGCAACACTCTCGGGCGTACATACAACATGGAACATTTATTTTATTATTAGTGCGCTTATTCGACATTGTTAATGTCTAGAGAAACACCAAGTGAGTTATCACACAGATTTATAAAATATTTGATTTATATTACATTACAGTCGATAGAGGTGTGAACACCTTAATACTTAATGGAATAAAGTGGGTTTTTTTACTCAATGTCAATGAAGCCATTAACCATTGACCTAATAAACATTAGATGATTATCTAATATAGATTAGATACATCCTTGGCAACCAACCGTATGAAAACTATTACCTACCTCCCTAAGGCTGGTTTTAGTGTCACGTGGACCGTCAGTACAGATAGATCTGTCTGTATTAAGCTTAGGGAACGTTTTAGAGCAGGGATGTTCCGAATTATATATTTTTCACATTGTTCACGAATGTTCAGAGTACAAATGCGCGAATGCGAATGTTAAGGAATCACATGAAAAATAAATTTTATATTTTTTTATTAATAATTTTATTTCAGAAAAAGTTATTTTGCCGCGTTTTCGAACTAAAAAGTAATTTCTCGGCCGGCGGGCGAGTCACGACATGATCTGTGCACACATTCGCATTCGCTAAATATTCGCATCAATTATTGCGAATGCGAATTTCGATACGAATGTCTAAAATGATGCGAATCATTCGCATATGCATGATGAATTTAGAGTAATGCGGACGGTCCGCGCGGACGACCGTCATTATTTGTATTAGGTCGGTCTGTGCGAAGCGATCCGTACTGACGGTCCGCGTGACACTGAAACCAGCCTAAAACTCGATCGCTGAGCGAGATTTTCGTATAATGATCTATCTCTGTCGCTCGCACACAATAGTTATTAATGCAACAAGAGAGCAAAAGTAGCATATCGCACCAATGCCAAATTCTTGATTACTGCTTGGTTGGCTCAGTTTGAAACAAACACACAAACAAACAAATTATGTTTATTAGATTAATAGTCAACGAATTTTGAACGATAATTTCGTCTGGTTATGTATTTTTTTAAGACGGTGCTTGCGTACCATTATATACCTCGCTTACTCTTCTCACATAAAAAAGAGATAGTTGTATATCAAACGCGACCATAGTAAACTATCCAAAACTTTATTTTTATCTTTCTTTAGGTTTTCATAGAGATTTTACCAGCGCAAAACTATAGTCCAATTTAAAAGTATGTCAGCTAAAGGTAAATACTGTATTGCCTAACACACTTGTAGAGAATGTAATGCAGTGGGTCCACGCGACATTTATAAAAAAAGTTACAATTAAATGATGTCCATGATTGCATGCTGTTACCCTGATCGTATTAATCAACAATGATTTTAAACATTACATTACACAAATAACTGTTGGGAAAGGAGACCAAATATCGATTATCGATTTCCTGGTTTAAGACTGCGCCGAGCAAACGCCGAGCGTCCAGTGACGCCCCCATTACTATTATTGTGTTTTCTAATTAACTATAGAATTTCCTTGCAATCAGACGATGCGTTTTTGTAGCGCAAGTAAAAACACAATTTATGGGATACGTAACAAACTTTAATAACAATTACACATTGAGTAGTCAGCTTAACGGGAAAAAGTGGTAACTTTTTTCCGTTAAGTTGATAACTCGAACGTGAATTGTTATTAAACTATGTGATATATCTTATAAGTTGTGTTTTCGTTTGTAGTACAAAAACTTACCGACCAATTTCAAGAAAATACTTTATTTTATTAGAAAACACAATAAAAGTAATGAGGGCGCCACTGTACAGTCACCACCCGCGAATATTACGCCACTTGCCACTCTTCTTAATTTAACCGTGTAATACATTTTGGGTTGACAGCCGACTTGACATATTACCCGAGTGTAGTACACGGCTAAATTAAGAAGAGTGGCAAGTGGCGTAACATTCGCGGGTGGTGACTGTACATCCGGCTTACGCTCGTTTTCTTGCATAAAACGTATCGTCTGTAGCACTTACTACGAAGCTGAAAGTCACCGCTGCGTGCTACGCTCGTAGCACGTACAGCTGTTCTGCCGGCCAAAACAAAAAGGCCGTATGCGCATGTAGAATTCATACTTTTATACTGTCTTTTTGGTTCGATAATCTCAATTTTTTTTTATCTCCTCTCCCACCTCCAATAACACGGTACTATTAAAAAAAAAGTGTAGAGCCCTTACTTATAGACAAAGACAATTTGAGCCAGTTACGATTACGAAGAAATGTTTTATCGCGTCCAACGATTGAATACACCCCGTGTACTGCCGTTTTACACTACATCATCCTTTTCTAACAACATTAGTTAGAAGAGGACAATGTGAGCCTGCCATAAAAATCAAATCATAGTTGAAACAGTATGATTCAGTCGTATACCTAGAATCATATTCGACCGATGGCCATTTTTACTCACCAACCAATTATACACATAATGTAGTTTAAATTGTTCATTTAAGGGTAAAAAAATAAAACTTCTCGAGGTGTATTCAGACGTAGGACTCATTAGTTACAAGATATCCTACACTAAGTATACTTAAATAGCGGCCACGTTTCGCGTACATTGCCTACCGACCTTACTCTACAAAAGAGCCACAAGTTCGCGTATAAAAAAAAACAATAAAAAGAATTACAGCCCAAAACGCAGTTTAAATTCACATTAAAATAAAACAAAAACTTGCTCCAACAAATGTAAAAGCTTTTTGGAACCGTTCCAATTTCAAATGTAGAACCACAGTCTATTTTTAAACGACAATGAATCATAAATACTGGCACGAAATAAAACGGTTCTTTTTTCAAAAATATATGACGTAAACTCTTGTGGCTCCATCTATCGCATCTTTGGTAATCGTCGTCAGGCGGGATGTTTGCACGATACTCTTAGTTAAAACAAATGTAGACAAAGGCACGATTTGTTATACGCTAGACTAGGTGCGGGACTGGTTTAGCTATAAGTTTGGAATTATAGTGACGCGGTAGAGACCCTGCTTGCAAAGGTATTTTTTGAGTTTTGGATATTGTATACAGAGTGTAATAAATATAAATAACAATATAAAGTTTTTTTTAATTACAAATGGGTTCTTAACTTAGTGAGCTCAGTTTAAATTGACTTGCTAAACCAGTTCCATAAAATCCTAGCCCAAACGATAGGTTACTAAAATATATATTATTATAATGTATTTAAAATTCAAGCTATTACGAAAAAGGATCAAACATAGTCGGTATTATCTAAGCGGGTCATAAACTATAGTAGATTTTCACTAGTTCCTCTTTCGTACAGACAAAACTAGTAATTCAAAAATCATTTTTTTAATTGGCATATTTCCGGACGTTACACTAGGATGGAAAAAAAGTTTAAATAGCTATATTTATAATCTGGGGCTCAGTCGAACATTGAGCTAAGTAATACAAAGGATTGAACGATAGATGGCACTGACAACAGTCATATTGATGTGACCCCCAATGGCCTGACACCCTTTGATAGAGAAAGACACTCTTATTGCGATTGCAATAAGAGGAAATAGAAAACAAAATGCATGTTTTGTCTCTATCACCGACCGAGCATATTTTCACAATTAGCTACGCTCGGAGTTTCTAACTTGATATTATGGTAATTTTTTCTGAGATTGGCAGATGCTTCTTTATTTATTTTATTCCAGAAAACGCCCGCGTAACTAAAAAATTAAATGATAGAGTAAAATAGACCTTACTATCTTATTAAAAAGGTGCATTTTGCTCCGTATTAAAAATGTTACTTACGCAATTTTGCAGTTTCACGACCTTACATTCAACGGAAAGATCTGTTCGATGTCTGTCAGTCAGTCACGTTTTTTTTTATATGTATAGATCTATCTCGTTATAGTTCCTTTATATTACTTAGACGTCCAATTCAGCTCCAGTGTTCTTCAGATAAATATCTACGGAATATATTTGAATTAAACTAAAACTATCTGCGGTATAATTTTAACTAACTACAGTAAGCTAAGCTAAAATGGCACGTCGGGTAAACGCACAAACATTGCCCGCCTCGCTCGCTCGCGCACAGTTAGATAGAGACTTCCGATGTCGAAATGTACTGTATGAAGCACGACTTAAATACTGTCAAAAATGTTTTGACAAGATTGTAGTCACCAGTCTCTATTTTACTCGATAATACCATGTCACTTTTGACTTGTTTTCGTATTGTCAACGTTACGATAGCTCATATTTACTTTACAGAAAATTGGGCTTCAAAATCGCTACAAGTAATGCTTTTTGGAATATTTTTTTTTTGATACTTATGGCCATGGTTGAGCAAAAAGTAACAGGTGACGACTTAAAAAAAAAACTTTGACTATAACATTAGCAACTCTTAACTTTCCTCTTAAGGCGATTGGTACGGCAATCGTCTTTCCACACTAGTTTGTGCAGGTTTTTATTTTTTTTGTATTGGCACAAAATTACCTTCACGGATCTATTCAGTACATCTGTTTTATTAGTGCGTCTACCTGATTTTTTGATTTTATTTTTTAATAAAAAACTAATAAGACTGCGATTATATTGTCCGTCCTGAAGCTATGGTAGGGAAGACGCAGCCCTACTCATTACCTAAAATAAAAAAATAACCTGCTCTTTACCCTCCAAAAGACACCTAAATACTTTTGATATATATTTTTAGTCTAATCAATTCAAAACACAGTAAAGTTACTTCATACAGTACATTTCAAATTCTCATCTAAATAAGTATTTTACTAACATCCTCATCAGCCACAATACTGCCCTCATGAGCCAAAAGGCGATATCTCAAACTCAATCGCCAAAGCAGATACAACCCTCTCCTGTTAGCAGTAAGGTTGCACTTGCTACAGGAGTTATGCTAGAAATACCGCCATTTGTTTCAGCAGGGCTGAATATAACTTAACTTTACATATGTACTAAAGTTATAATTTTACAAGACTTCGTATTAATAAGGATATTTTAAATATGGTCAACTATAGTCTATACTTTCAGATATTAAAAAAAATGAAAACATTCCAAACCAAGTGACATTGTTAAACACCCAATCAAAACTGTTTTATCGAACCTTGACGTATCAGTGTGTGTGTTGGCTGACGAACTATATCACGTGGTTGTTTTGTTTACATTATTTTAAATGCCTACAAGTATAGACTATAGGTAAGATTAAATTATTACCTACATCGATAATATACAGTAAAGTCAGTGTCAATTGAAGTAGGTAAATATAACCAAACGAAGCAATTTACCATTATGACACCACAATCATAATTATACTGTTAAGGAACAAGTGAAGTCTTTTTAATGATTTATACACTTTCATATTAACTTTAAGATTAAGTAACTATTCACTATAGTTTTTTAAACACGCTTGATGAAAATTTTAGGTTATGTGTCAAACAGTACTAATTAGTTTACATTTTAGCCCATTTCAATAGAAACCGAATTTGTATACCCATAGGTATACTGTGCTTTTGTTCACTGCATAGTTCAACGGTAGTAAAACCGCAATGTATCGTTGTTGCATGAAATCCATCTATATTTTATTTTGTATACGACGTCTTGTAAAATTGCAACACATTCCGACCAACAGACCCCACAATTATAATCTCCTTAATTGACAAACCACTAAAAAGCAGTCTTCACATTTAATAGTTAAATATACACTAGTGTTACGATAAAAAATACTGGACCATAAACTTTTTTTAATAGGAATAAGAAATTTATTACACCGACCATTTCATATAGGTAAAATACTAGAATCTATTTTCATCGGGTATAATTTCAAATGAAGTGGAAAAATCCAGTAGATGGCGTTGATGTTGTTATAATAAGAATAGGGAATGCAAATAACCCGTTATAACCGGTTTTAATCTGTTATTTTCATACAAAAACGGCCAATCACCGGTTCAATTGCATTTCCTAAATAAGAAGCTATTGGCGTTGCCATGTATTTGCGCAAAGACGGTGGCACCGAGTGGCAATCAACAGATTTATAGGTATCTTGGTAGCATGCCACACACATAGTATAAATAGAACAGTATATCGCTTGCTTGCATGTGTGCGTGCGTCGACCGTACGCGCCGCGAGCCACCACAAGCAAACTCAACAGGACGGACCCAGCCGGTTTCAGACAGGGCCGCGCCTCGATGCGTGCATGGACGCAAAAATTATGCCACATAAATGTCATATATGGACAACCCTAGCCCCAGAGCGGTAATAGGTAATAGAAACTCCTAAAGGACCGGAGGCGACTAACTTTTCTATTTATATTATGCGACAAGTCACCGGGGCAGAGATGAGGCAATTCCTATACATTTGTTTCCACTACCCGTCCTTACCGCCGCAGTGCAAATCCATGCTATTTAATTTTCCATATCTTCGTAGAGCATGTGAATTTGTAATACCAACTATAATTAATATCGGTTTTATCTAAAAAAAATACATATGTGACAAGAACATACCATCATTAAAAGATTTTTTCCCTACTGTCCTCATTCAATGGTCAGAATACCTGAATGGTATAACTACGAGCACTATTCATTTGCGTTATTTATGGCAATTGCAGGTATATCCTCGTTAGGCCCAACGTGCTAAATTTAGGACATTTGTCAGTGATTTTGTCTTTAGTTGACCGACACAAGATTCTTTTTCGAACTAACGAAATTTGACGTGGACCTTACGAGGATAAGGAATGGCTTAAAACTAGTGTCCGACCGAAATTTCGGTTTCGGTTTCGGTTTCGGCCAGTTTCGGCCAAAAAATCAAGTTTCGGCCCGAGTTTCGGTTTCGGCCAAAAACGGCCGAACCCTTCGGCCGCGCCGAAACTTACAACATCGTACCTTCGGGTCGCGCTCGGCTAAAGTCGGGCGTCAAAAATCGCTAACTTTGTGTAACAAATAATGTATTTTTTTCACTTTATAGGGTAGTTAAATTTTCAAACAGAACCTCTGTAACTGTGCTGAAATTTCATTGTGATAAATCTTTGAAAGTAGAAACCTGTAATTATAGGTCGGCGAGATATTAATTTTAGAAAAAAATGGGCTTACTAACATTTTTTCGACTTTTTAAGGACTTTTTTTTTTGATAAAAGGTTCGGTTTCGGTTTCGGGTTCGGCCGAAACTACAATAAAACCGAACTTTCGGTTTCGGTTTCGGTTTCGGCAAAATAACATGTTTCGGTCGGTCACTACTTAAAACGCTGTAATTTTTAATTAATCAGGAATAAATAATACATACTTTACTTAATATTCAAACCGCGGATAGATCTGTTTACCCCTATTTTACCATCGTGACAGGTGACAGGTGACATTTCAGTATACATGGCGCAGCTGATATGAATCCCACTAACCTGAAGGCTTGTTAACTTCGCAATGTATAGCGAATTGTCACGTCTTTGTCATGATGGAGAAATAGGGGGCTGGTTAAAATTTGTAATTTTTTATACATAGCAAACGTCAAACTAACCAGAAATAATACTAATATTGGTTTTATATGTAGAACTGACCTATGACGTCACATACCTCTTTTTACAACCACCTACTTTTTTTAAGCACACTCATGGTTTTTCATATGACGCGAGAGTTATTGCATGTAGGGAATGCAATTCAATCGGTTACTAACCGTTTTTGTAGGAAAATAACCGGTTAAAACCGGTTATAACAGGTTATTTGCATTCCCTAATAGCATGTATGTATTATTTATTCGTGTTATCTTCGGGACATAAACATGTATTCGTTTTTCTTTTTAATCGTTACGGACATACTGTTATAGAGTAATTTTAATCAGCTATAATATATTGATTAAATAACGGTTTGTAACCGAATGCTAAGGAAGTGAGCGTTTTAGGAGCGTTCTTACTTATTGCATTCAAATTATTCTAAGCTAGTCATTGGTAATGCTCCCCGATCGCCTAAGTATACATAATGTACAATAAAGAAATAATTTTAATTATCATATCACGAAACTACTTATTTTAACTTCAAACTCCAAGTCCATACAAAAGGACAACAGAATTTGCGTCTTTTTTCAAACACCACCAATACCAAATTTTAAGGACATATCCCAGTTTGAAGTTAAGCGACTCATTTTCAGTCACCGTTATACGTTATACAAAGATCGCCTTTTACCGATACCGGCTGAAAATTGTCAAGTCCCATGTCCAGCAATCGACATCTACATTCTGGTATGATGATGGAGAGGATTTACAAGTATATTGCCTGTCATAATTATTTTTAATCATAATTAAGGTTATAATTATCGCATTTTTTTATTATTTTTTTAGTATTTAAACAGGTATTTAAGAAATTCTAAGAAGTCAGTTTCAGCGATATAAAAATTATGACTTTTAACGATTATAACTCATATAAACTATATGAAACAAAGGACGTCGTGATGATCAAGATGATGAATATAATTTTGACTCATTAACTAATTTAATTTTAAATAAAATAAATAATTTAGTATAAATTTCTTTAAAAAAAATCTACATTTCAAGGTTTCTCGGAGAGCATCCCACGTCTACGCATAAGAAACTATTCAGAAAAAATTGCTAGAAAAATCATTTTTACTTTATAATGCACACAACCTCGTCTTATTTCATAAGAGAACAAGCCTTACCGCGAATTTTAACTAAATTATTGTGTTTTCCTTTTGAGCTTTCCATATCCATCAATATCTTGATACTGCTTTAAGTCCGCCTAAGAAAATCGTAAAAAAAAAAACTTACAATCTCTAAAGACCCCACAGCGCCAAGATATTAACAGTATAATTTTAACATCCATAATCTATGTAGGAGGGGGGAGAAATCAATTGTATACTAATTGGTCGGTATACCATATAGCTGCCTATAAAATACTAAAATACTAGACTATTAATGACATCGACGCTTACTATACAGTCACAAAAAGCGACGTTGCCGTTCTATTTTAGACTTCATTACAAAAAAGAGCGATAGTCACCGTTGAAATAATCAAGCGGTAAAAATCATCGTAATTACGCGTAACAAAGTCCAAAACAACTCAACGTCTGTATACCGCTTCCGTACATTAATACATTTCCTTTAGGGTAAACTGGATACTTAAATACAGCGCTATGTACGTACGTGCAAGCCACAACGCACTGAGTATTCACTTACTAATATTCTCTATAGAGTCTTCACTGGGGGACCTGGGGGGGAAAGAGAGGATTATTTACAAGAATAAATCATCCAAATTTATATATGGCATAAAAAATAGAAGAATAGCTAAACTTAAGTGACACCATAGAACGGTGTCACAGTGACATTATAAAACAATTTGTTTGACACTTCTTATGACTTGAATCATAACGTCTCTGTGACACAGTTCTATGGTGGGTCAAGGTTCCAATGGTCTGATAGTACATTGCTCGCAGGACTGATGGCCGATGGGGTCAGAAGGTTCTTGAGTGGCGTCCGCGGATCGGGAGACGAGCTGTAGGTAGGCCTCCAACAAGATGGAGTGACGACCTTGTGAAGATCGCGGGAACGCAGTGGATGCGAAAAGTACAAGACCTGTTTGAGTGGAGAGCCTTGGGGGAGGCCTATGTCCAGCAGTGGACGTCTTTCGGCTGACATGATGATGATGATGATGATAAAAAATAAGGGGTAAGTTCGCCATTGTACAGTCAGTGCCAAAAGTAGCTAAGCAGAATAACATGCTCAAAATGATCTAGATACGACGTATTCTCTTGACAATAGAGTTGAGTGCAGATTATTTTGACCTCTTCGATTGCTTAGCTACTTCAGCTGCTGACTATTAATTGATGCGACCGGTCGTAGGATTTATATTTATAGCTAGAACGCGTATTATCAAAATCAACTCATGAACTTTTCTTTGTACAAACTGTTTCGACCGGTTAAGTCTCCGGTTTTCGAATCTAAAGCATTTTTTTCTTATATACGTTTGTCCTTATTGTACTTGTTCAATACACATATTAAGTATCTCGCCCGCATTACTTTTTATAATTGGTATAATTTAGAATTCATATAAATTCGTTTCTTTGATATTTTATAAATTAGTAATTATGATTGGTAAAAAAAATTGATTGACGTTTAGTAATTTCACTGATAAAACACTTGCTTGCGATTACATTAATTAATTGAAATGATGAAATACAGCTCTCACTTTGACTAAAGTATTAGAAGTAACGTTGTACATACTAAATCAGACCGCTCTTACAATGGTCGCAGCAGTGAGGTTTCCCTCCGTGTTAATATTGATATATAGTTTTTCTTCAATTGTAATAGATTGCAAATGCTTACTTAAGCTTAGTCAGTAAATCGAGAATATCGAGATGCGGAGCAAGATAAAGATAAGGCATCTGCGTTCATTATAGAAATGAAGGACAAACGATCGTGTTATAGATTATGTTATGTATGACGTAGAGACCTCGTCGCGTTGTTCTCATACTCATTATGTTTAATTGTTTATTGTCCTTACATTTAAGAATTATTATTTACAACTTTATTACGTCATAATGTAACTTACTCTGAAGTAGTTTGTGGCGGGCTCTTTTCCGCAACTCGACGGCTTATTATATGCTACTATTTTGCGTGATTACTTTTAAGTATTACTTACTATGTTTTTATCATTAAAAAAATTACCATCTGCTGGAGTTTCTTCCGACGCCTCTTCTGGGTAATTCCACGATAATGTAACGAAAGTTACCATTTCAACGAGTGTTTTTTGAAACTTTGAATGCTCATATTTTTCTAGATATAAATTTAAACACGTATATATTCTATTTTTAAATATAACTAAAAAAACAAGCAGAATGCTAGAAAATGGTAATTTGCGTTACTCTCTGCTATGGAATTGCCCTTCTTCGTAATGATGGTCTTTTCCGAAGCGCAAGTAGATTCACTCCATATTACCGACGTGAAAACGACCACCCGTGTGGCTAATTTACTGAATAAATATTTTGAGCTTTGATCGATTGTAGACGTACCTGGCTCAGCTGGTATCGTACTGTGCGAGCGCGCAGTACTGCGCAAGTAGCGCGCGCAGCGAGTGCGGGCGGCCGGGCGGGCCGCAGCGCGCGTGCGCCGCCAGCGCGCTCCAGCAGTAGATGGACGCGCTGTCGTCAGACTTGGGCCGGAACTGCGCACGCGCGTCGGGCACGTTAGGGTCCCGCGCGCCGCCGCACGCCGCGCTTAGCGTGCAGAACGACATGGCTTTCCAGTCGCCGAGTCTGTACGGAGCATTTTACATATAAATATAATCGGATCCCTTTGACTGCCATAAATATCGTTGGTCATAATATAATGTTAGTCATACTTTTTGCTGTCATAACTTCTTTCAGGCTGAAGTTACAGATTTTAATAATCGTTTATCGTGTAGATTAGTTAGGTTAGGTTAGGTTAGTTTTATACAAATCCTGAAAAAAAAACCATGTCCTGAGAAAAATGCATTATGACTTGCGAAAGTTATGACTTAATAGTAGATTATACACCGAGGGGATAAAGCACAGTTTTATGTCACGGGCGCGATATTGAATCCTGAACGTAACGAAGGACTCCAGATTTAACTCCCTAGCGCAGCGAGGGTGTTACGAGTTAATTCCCGAGCGAAGCGAGGGAATTAAGAAGAGTCCTGAGCGCAGTGAGGGGTTCAAGCGCGCCCAAGACGAAAACAGCTTTATCCCCGAGGAGTGTACTCTACTTTTCTCACCTTTTGCGAGACAATAAAAAAGCGAGTCTACTAAAAACAGCGTTTTATTATAGTAAATTAAAATTAAAAGTGAAAATTGATAATTATTTGATGTTTTCTTCAATTTTGATATATTTATTTAAAACTTTGCAGTTATCATCACCAATGTATTTTATTGCAGCGTCTTACAATACTCGCGGCTTTTGTTTAATTTCAAATGTGTTCCATTCAGCTTGCCGTGGCCAGCTCGATTTTAGAAAATGTTCGATTTTCAAATTAGGTTCGACGCGGCGGTGGCGGCATCTTTTATTACGAAATTAGACTTTAAGGCCATTGTAATAAGAACTATGAAAAGTGAAAATATTACAACCCCGCGGGTTATAATGAGATTCAGTACAACATTACACCCCGGCTAAAGCCAAGGGCTTTAATGATTTGGTTTGCGTAAGGTTTGCATGATATGTAATTTGGCATTGTCGAGCAGGTGGTGTGAAAAATACATTATGACTAAAAAAAAATATGGCAGACAATAGAGACCCAAATATAATACATATTAGGGGAATATTTTACATGAATTCAAGTCCCAAAGTAAGCTGTATATTTGTACAATGGGTGGTGAACAATAAACATACTTATACAGGGTGTCTTGGATCGAATAAGAGATATTTGGCGGGGTAATAGTTCGCACGATTCTGATCACGGGGGTATGGTTCATTTTTGTTTCTGTTAATGTAAAAAAAAAGAAGGATTAATTATATTAATTTTGTTACTTGATGTATCGCAGCCGATATCTCGACCTTGACATTTTGACGCTGATACTATACTACTACAAACGTTCGTAGTAACTAACGTCAAAATTCTAAAGGTCAATGACCTGACACCATACGTTGTTTACATGGTATGTAAACAAACAGTTCGTTCCATGTAAGCAGAAATCTGACTAACATTTTAAAATAATTATAAATTTTAGTGCAACTTACTGTATTTTCATTAGTGCAACTTACTGTATTTTCATTTTTGCAATTTGAACACTAGCTGGTTTTAAATGTGAATTCACTAGATCTCTTGTTCACGCTTCGCCAAGACTGATCATAATATTATCGTCCTTCTTATATTATTGTCGAGATCTAACCATTTACCATTCTTTTCTGTTCTAAAGTGGCCCGTATAACCGGTTTACAGCAAAAATAATTACGACTTGAATATCTCAAAATAACATAACAATGACATAATATTATAATGACAGCCATAAATTCATAGACTCAGACATAGAGTTCAGATAGACATGGATTGAACGATCCGATTATTGCCCTCCGTATTGATCTGCGTGGTATTTGTGGCAGTAGCCAACAGCCCGAATGCAAAATATTTTGTCCATGGATATAAAGGCCGTCGCATAATTGATTATAATTTATTATGATGTCACACTTACCATAGAGAACAAAAAATACCAACCTTTCCTAGGCCATGGAATGGATAAACTTACGTGTAGAGACGATTTTATTTTTACAAAACCTAAACCTAAACCTCTTTTCATAAAAAGTATTCAATGGTACAAGATTTAAAAAAATACTATGCTGAACTGTCAAAGGACAATAACAACTTATTGATTCGTTTTAATTATTGTGTGTTGTATTCATAGTTATCCCTGATGGTGGTAGAAATCAATGAAATAAATCCATGATTCATGATCTAATAAAATAACTTTAATGTACCTACGAGTACAAGTGCTATTTTACCTGTGCGAGTGTGGGAAGAGTGTGAGTAAACATCGTAATCGTAAGTTTCATTTTTAAATTATTTCACATAGTAGCCCTTATCAGAGATCATCTTTTCATTCATATTATAGTTCAGTTTCAGTCTATTTTCAGTTTTCTAAACACCGTGGAGCTTTTGACCGTGATTAGAAAGTTTGTTGATATGGAACAACTTGTTTATTTACATTACGTTGTGACACATGTTATGTCATACACCGGTATGACGGGGTCAAAAATGTAGCAGTGCTAGTGATTCAATATCGACAAAATTTATCGACAACGATATAAAGCAATTTTTGATCATCATTAAAATAAGTAATGGCCTAGTTTGAATGACTTTTAATTATGTGCAAACCTCTTATAATACAAACAACCGGTATCTGACATTGACTCTGGACTCGAGTCACTTTTGACAACCGTTGAAATTACATTGAATAACAAATTAATTCAGTACGACAATATTCTTTAGTATTCCGACGAATTGAGAACCATTTAGTTTTTTAAGTCGGTTAAAAATGATTCGAAAGAAAAAGATCGTTTATCTTCATGGAAAGCTGATCATTTAGATATAGAAGATAAAGGTATTTACAACTTTATTTTGTAAGTAATGGAAGATCCATATGTCACGAAAAAAATTGTCGATAAACTTAATCGATATTTAATGAATCACTAGCACTGGTACATATTTGCCCCCGTCAATCCGGTGTATGGGTTATGAATGAATTAGTTAAGATGGAGCACACTGAGAGCATCGTCAGGATAAATCAGTCTGTAACTCAGTCAAATATTAACTTAAAAAAAAGTTACCAATGTAGAGATGATCCAAATCATCCACCCTATCTACGGTTAAAATTTCTTCGATTGATTTCAAGACACCCTGTATAGAGAAATAAGTGGGTCATACACAATCATAAAAACAAAAGTTGTTTCTCCTGCGGTCAATAGTTAAAGGCTTGTGTGCATATGTTACGTTTTTATTTGCCAAGACTAAAGTAGACGTGACGCCGTTTATGCGGATGTGGGTTCAGCCATAAAATTAGGCTTTAAACACGTTACACGTCTGGAGTTTCTTGCGGCGCTTCTTCTCCGCAATGATGGTCTCGTCCGAAGCGCTGGTAGATTCACCCTATATTACCGACGTGTAAAAGAGGCCTCATGTGGCCTATTTACTGAATAAATATTTTGAATTTTGAATTTTGAATTTTGTTAATTTCGGGTATGTCCACAGAAAAGACGGTAACCTAAATCTGTGTATGACCCAAATAGTATAACCGACGCCATGCAGTGTGTTAGGTTAGGTGCGACGACGAGAGTAACGAGGCGAATAAATAATATGAAACAATTTAGTTATCATGTAGCAAATGCCGGCTTTTAAGAAAAAAAAAGACTACTTCATCCAAATAAAAATACTACGACACAGCAAAAACTATACTCACTTATCAACAACAACCACCGGCCCGTTCTTATACTCCATCTGGCATCCCGCCACAAACTCGACAAGCGCGAACGAGTCCTTATACGGCGCCGTCAGCCTCTCCACCGCCTCTGCCCTCTCGCTCTCACTCACCGCCTCCCTGACCGCCTTCACAAACTCATTCTCATCCGGTCTCCCTTGCACATACTCTGTCGTATCCCCCTCCAACCAACCACTGCACTGTATAAACTTAACACTTAATTGATAATCGTCTTGCAAAGAATGGACACTAACATTAGTAACCTCTATGATTCTGTGTGGGGCCGTGTTTTCCGGAACACTTTCAACTTTTTCGAATCTGTAGAACGGTCTGCGGAGTTCCGCTTCTTCTTCTACGGTCAACGAGGGGGCCACGGGAGGAGGGGGAGGGGCGACATCTGGCGGGGAACCAGCTCCTCTTGAGCCCCAATCGGGAAACTTGAATTTCGTTGGAGAGCTCAATTTGAAGTTTTTCAACGACATTTTAGAAGGGCTTCGGGGGGATTTCGGGCCGGATTTTTTCTCTGAAAACGATGAGAATAGATCCCCGTTTGCTATAGATTTCCGTGTAGATAGGTCTCGGTTGCCAGTGCTAAGTCGTTCTAGTCGTAATTCAGTTCGATCGAAGCGATACGCGGGTTCGGGTTCAGTGATAGGTGATCCGTTTTCTGGTATTAATCTCTCGTCGTCCGCGCAGTCGGACTCCTGCCGCCGGTAGCCATTAGTTTCCGGTTCAGCTGGTGTACTTGTCGGCGTTGTTTTCCGGGCAGACTTCCGGTACGCAACGTAAGTGTCCTTGGAAACGAAGCTCGCCCTGAAGTTGGCAATGACGAGTTCCTTTTCGTCTTCAGTCGGCCAGAACGTGTCGCATTCCTGGAACAAACGAAACTGTTATCCGAAGTTCTATTAAAATCTGTAACAAATATTTTTTAGACGGTCGCAACAGTATCTCCGTTATTCTGAACGTAGTCTCACCAAGGTTGAATTCGTTGATTTAGTCTAAATAACCATGTGAAAGCTTGCCTCATCAAATAGACAAAAATCCTGGCGCTATTATTTCAGAAACAATGTCTTAAACCACCAAACCAATTTACACATTAAAGTATCGGTGACGAATACAGTGAAAATTAAGATACAGGGCAACCACAGATACAGGTTTCAGAAAACTCGTCGGCGTCGAGCAGCAGCACGAGCTGCGCCGTGTGGTCCCACAGCAGGCGCCACAGCTCGGCGGCGGCGGCGGGGTGCTGCGTGACGCTGAAGTATTATGTGATACGTGAGTGTCGGTACCGGGTCGTCGGCGTCGAGCAGCAGCACGAGCTGCGCCGTGTGGTCCCACAGCAGGCGCCACAGCTCGGCGGCGGCGGCGGGGTGCTGCGTGACGCTGAAGTATTATGTGATACGTGAGTGTCGGTACCGGGTCGTCGGCGTCGAGCAGCAGCACGAGCTGCGCCGTGTGGTCCCACAGCAGGCGCCACAGCTCGGCGGCGGCGGCGGGGTGCTGCGTGACGCTGAAGTATTATGTGATACGTGAGTGTCGGTACCGGGTCGTCGGCGTCGAGCAGCAGCACGAGCTGCGCCGTGTGGTCCCACAGCAGGCGCCACAGCTCGGCGGCGGCGGCGGGGTGCTGCGTGACGCTGAAGTATTATGTGATACGTGAGTGTCGGTACCGGGTCGTCGGCGTCGAGCAGCAGCACGAGCTGCGCCGTGTGGTCCCACAGCAGGCGCCACAGCTCGGCGGCGGCGGCGGGGTGCTGCGTGACGCTGAAGTATTATGTGATACGTGAGTGTCGGTACCGGGTCGTCGGCGTCGAGCAGCAGCACGAGCTGCGCCGTGTGGTCCCACAGCAGGCGCCACAGCTCGGCGGCGGCGGCGGGGTGCTGCGTGACGCTGAAGTATTATGTGATACGTGAGTGTCGGTACCGGGTCGTCGGCGTCGAGCAGCAGCACGAGCTGCGCCGTGTGGTCCCACAGCAGGCGCCACAGCTCGGCGGCGGCGGCGGGGTGCTGCGTGACGCTGAAGTATTATGTGATACGTGAGTGTCGGTACCGGGTCGTCGGCGTCGAGCAGCAGCACGAGCTGCGCCGTGTGGTCCCACAGCAGGCGCCACAGCTCGGCGGCGGCGGCGGGGTGCTGCGTGACGCTGAAGTATTATGTGATACGTGAGTGTCGGTACCGGGTCGTCGGCGTCGAGCAGCAGCACGAGCTGCGCCGTGTGGTCCCACAGCAGGCGCCACAGCTCGGCGGCGGCGGCGGGGTGCTGCGTGACGCTGAAGTATTATGTGATACGTGAGTGTCGGTACCGGGTCGTCGGCGTCGAGCAGCAGCACGAGCTGCGCCGTGTGGTCCCACAGCAGGCGCCACAGCTCGGCGGCGGCGGCGGGGTGCTGCGTGACGCTGAAGTATTATGTGATACGTGAGTGTCGGTACCGGGTCGTCGGCGTCGAGCAGCAGCACGAGCTGCGCCGTGTGGTCCCACAGCAGGCGCCACAGCTCGGCGGCGGCGGCGGGGTGCTGCGTGACGCTGAAGTATTATGTGATACGTGAGTGTCGGTACCGGGTCGTCGGCGTCGAGCAGCAGCACGAGCTGCGCCGTGTGGTCCCACAGCAGGCGCCACAGCTCGGCGGCGGCGGCGGGGTGCTGCGTGACGCTGAAGTATTATGTGATACGTGAGTGTCGGTACCGGGTCGTCGGCGTCGAGCAGCAGCACGAGCTGCGCCGTGTGGTCCCACAGCAGGCGCCACAGCTCGGCGGCGGCGGCGGGGTGCTGCGTGACGCTGAAGTATTATGTGATACGTGAGTGTCGGTACCGGGTCGTCGGCGTCGAGCAGCAGCACGAGCTGCGCCGTGTGGTCCCACAGCAGGCGCCACAGCTCGGCGGCGGCGGCGGGGTGCTGCGTGACGCTGAAGTATTATGTGATACGTGAGTGTCGGTACCGGGTCGTCGGCGTCGAGCAGCAGCACGAGCTGCGCCGTGTGGTCCCACAGCAGGCGCCACAGCTCGGCGGCGGCGGCGGGGTGCTGCGTGACGCTGAAGTATTATGTGATACGTGAGTGTCGGTACCGGGTCGTCGGCGTCGAGCAGCAGCACGAGCTGCGCCGTGTGGTCCCACAGCAGGCGCCACAGCTCGGCGGCGGCGGCGGGGTGCTGCGTGACGCTGAAGTATTATGTGATACGTGAGTGTCGGTACCGGGTCGTCGGCGTCGAGCAGCAGCACGAGCTGCGCCGTGTGGTCCCACAGCAGGCGCCACAGCTCGGCGGCGGCGGCGGGGTGCTGCGTGACGCTGAAGTATTATGTGATACGTGAGTGTCGGTACCGGGTCGTCGGCGTCGAGCAGCAGCACGAGCTGCGCCGTGTGGTCCCACAGCAGGCGCCACAGCTCGGCGGCGGCGGCGGGGTGCTGCGTGACGCTGAAGTATTATGTGATACGTGAGTGTCGGTACCGGGTCGTCGGCGTCGAGCAGCAGCACGAGCTGCGCCGTGTGGTCCCACAGCAGGCGCCACAGCTCGGCGGCGGCGGCGGGGTGCTGCGTGACGCTGAAGTATTATGTGATACGTGAGTGTCGGTACCGGGTCGTCGGCGTCGAGCAGCAGCACGAGCTGCGCCGTGTGGTCCCACAGCAGGCGCCACAGCTCGGCGGCGGCGGCGGGGTGCTGCGTGACGCTGAAGTATTATGTGATACGTGAGTGTCGGTACCGGGTCGTCGGCGTCGAGCAGCAGCACGAGCTGCGCCGTGTGGTCCCACAGCAGGCGCCACAGCTCGGCGGCGGCGGCGGGGTGCTGCGTGACGCTGAAGTATTATGTGATACGTGAGTGTCGGTACCGGGTCGTCGGCGTCGAGCAGCAGCACGAGCTGCGCCGTGTGGTCCCACAGCAGGCGCCACAGCTCGGCGGCGGCGGCGGGGTGCTGCGTGACGCTGAACTCGCGCAGCCGCCGCCGCCCGCACACCCACGACGCGTTCACGTACTCGCTGCCTGGAAACACATGCTGCTTTACCAACAGGTAGACACATCAGCAAGCTCGACGTTAAAACATGACGCCGTTTTTTTTTTTTATGGCATAGAGAAGACAAACGAGCACACAGGCCAGCTGATGGTAAGTGGAAACTGTGACCCATAGACATTCGCATTCACAAGACTGCAATGCAATCCTAAGAATGCAAACGCGTTGCCAACCCTGAGGACTAAGATGGAATGCCTCTATTGCTAGTCATTTCACCGGGTGTCTTATCCCCAAACCGGAACACAACAATGCGAACACTGCTGTTTGGCGGTAGGTTAATGGATAAGATGGTGGTAGCGATCCGGACGGACCCTGCACAAGGTCCTACCACCCGCCGTTGTCTAAATATAGATAGCGTCGCGCTTAGCTCGGCCCGACGCGAGCGAAGCACAACGCAAACTTGACGAAAGCATTCGATCGTTGATCATTCGATACTTATTAAAGGGCTTTCGGTATACGTAAGTGTTTTGGATCTCTGTCTTATTTGAATTATAGAGAACAACAAACTAAACTTACACAAATCTATGTGAATTCAAAATAGTAGAGATCGTATAAATCAGATATGCGTAACGTATGGTGTACCTCAGGGTAGCGTTTTAGGACATCTTTTGTTTTTAGTGTATATTAATGACCTTCCTAGACATTTAAACATCCTATGGTTCTATTCGCAGATCACAGCACAGAAATTACGAAATTAAAAATTACGAAATTAAAATAATTCAAATTATTAATAATAATTGAATGGTTTAATTAATCTAGTGATAAACCTAGGCAAAAGTTATCAAGAGAATGTTGAATCTGTAACTATAACGATTTCTTCAGGAAAGCTATTAATTGGAAACTGCACACAGACCCTTCAGTTCAAAATGGCGGCTAACGCCCCATGCCTTGAATTATCCGTCAAAAAAAACCTATGCTGTAAAGAAAAAACATTCTTAAGTCCCTTCACACTGACGTATGGGGCGTGTATTATTTATAACGGGCTCTTCTTAACTCGTATAGTGTTCTTTCTAGTGTTTGTGCCGAGTTCACACTGACCTTCGACGCCAGGTTTGGGCACGAGCATGACGCGCGCCGCGTCCGACGGGAGCGCGGCGTTTGGCCGGTTCTTCTCCAAGTTGTGTGGTGCGCGCGCGCAGACGCTTGGTTCCACGCATGAACGAGTTATCAGCTGAAGAAAAAAATGAATACAAATTATACATCACTAGCCTAACTGTTGCCCGACGGATCCCTTTGACTGCCATACGGGTCATACACAGATTTAGGTTCGCGTCTTTCCTGTGGACATACCAGAAGTTAACGTGTTTAAGGCCTAATTTTCTGGCTGAACCCTCATCCGCATGAACGGCGTCACGTCTACTTTAGTCCTATCAAATAAAAACATTACTTATATGCACACAAGCCCTTAACTATTGACCACAGGAGAGACAACTTTTGTTTTTTCGAATGTGTCATACATACATATGGTTGGTCATAATGTATTGTTAGTCATACTTTTTTTTGTCATAACTTCTTTCAGGCTGAAGTTACAGCTTTTAATAAACGTTTATCGTGTAGATTAGTTAGGTTAGGTTAGGTTAGATTTATAAAAATCCTGAATAAATAACCGTGTCCTTAGAAAAATGCATTATGACTTGCGAAAATTATGACTTAAAACACATTATGACTAAAAATAATTATGGCAGTCAATAGAGACCCGTTGCCCGATGCACTATGTGGAATGTGGGTATTTGAATAGTGAAAGAATTTTTGAAATCCGTCTTGTGGTTTTTGAGTTTATTCGTTACAAACATATAATAACACAAATCTTTCCTCTTCATAATATTAGTGTATAGTGTAGAGTACCACAAGTAATCACTATCTGAACAAAACCAAATTGAAAACTGGTTGAAACCAGATATACGTTACCAAGAATTGTTTCTCGAGGAGATTGACCGGCGGCGGACCCTGGTAGGCTTGGTTCCTATTCGCGAGGGAGCGCATGCGCTCCAACAATGCGTAGTTATCCACGCGGTTCGCCCTGAAGGAGAACAAATAAGGGTCAAAAATTAGGCATTCTTAAAATTCTATTTTTTTTACTTTTTCTGACTTTTTTAATCATTTAAGCGTATTTTTTTGTCCTAAAAGATGAATTTTCTGATGTTCACAAATTGTCTCTTTTTTATTATTACCAAGTATTTCCTCATGTTGGGTATTCCATAACTTGAAATATTAAGGCATAAGGTACCCTCTACTTTACCGGTCCAGAACAAAGTTTGAACTTTCTAAAAAGTTTATTAGTTTAGGAGTTATATGTAATTAAAATTAAAATTGCAAATGTATATAGCTCACGTCAATCATTAATCCTAATATTAAATTAACAAAACATTAAACCCTCTTCTACTTAATCATATAAAACTAACCTCCTCAACTCCTCCTTCTCCGTCTCACTCATATTATTATACGCCTGCATCTTCTTGCTGTACGTGTCTGTCGAGCGCGGCGCCAAATCGTACACGCCCTCCGCTTCATCCCCGTTCTCCCTCCCCTCCTTCCCGTCCCTCTCCCTCTCCGTCCCATCCTCACTGTCCTCCTTAACCGACTTACTCAGTTCACTATTCAAATCATCCGTCTTAATAGAGACCTGACTACCATTCTCAACAACGTCCTTGTCACTCTCATCTTTACTAGACTTATAGCTTGCTGTGTCACCATTTTCTACTCCATTCGTTAAATCATTAACGCTCTTTCTAGGTGGGTTTAAATCTAGAACAGCGAGTTCCTCTTCAGATATAGGTTGTAGTAGTTTGACTAGATATTCCTTCGCCTTGGAGAACTCTACTTCTGTGTCGCCTGAGCGCACGTGCTCGAGTAAGGCGTCGTGTACGAACACATATTGCTCCTCTGTCTGCACGAGGTGGTTTCGCTGTGTGCGTGCGCGACAGAGGAACCCTAGTGGGGAGAGGGTTCCGGTCAGTTTCAGTTGGTTCAGTTGCGCGTCCAGGACTATGTAGGTGCCCGTGCGGCCGACTCCGGCGCTGTTGGTAAAAAAATATATATGTAAATATACGAAATTTGAAAAAGCGACTGGGGATAGAATGCAAGGGAGTGGTAGAAGGAAAAATACCTAAGAACAGGATATAGTTAACGATAATCTTGGTGTAAGTTTAGTTGGACTAAGTAGTTGTTAGTTTGTGCGGGCTTGGCTCTAGCTGTTAAGGCGCAAATTTGTATAAAACAACAATTGTATTTAATTGAAAAAAATTGCTCCCATATTTTGAAGTTTTTCTATGTATGTATATACGGATTAACCAGTACGAGCCTAGTTTGGGACTAGGTCATTTTGTGTGAGATTGTCTCTTGATATATTTTTCTAACTCTAGTATCCTACACACGAGAGATTGTTATTTATAAAACCTTTTAAGTACTTTCATTCCTCTTCTTTATAAACGCGAAATAGCTAAAGTGTGCGTTA
Organism: Acleris laterana; assembly: GCA_963966035.1. Taxonomy (NCBI): domain Eukaryota; kingdom Metazoa; phylum Arthropoda; class Insecta; order Lepidoptera; family Tortricidae; genus Acleris; species Acleris laterana. The sequence goes on along the minus strand of OZ014462.1, from coordinate 9,309,878 downwards.
AATATGCCGTCTTTATTTATTATTATGACATTAGAATTTGATAGAAAGGGACCAATAACACTTTGACTAAAATAGGTTTATTGTGACTGTATAAATAACTATGCTAGAACTGTGTAGAGTAAGAAAAATGAAGAAAGAAGAAAGGTAGATAGATACCTGCAATGCACCAGCACCGTGCCCGGGTCGGCGGCGGCCGCCTTGACGAAGGGCAGCACCGCGAGCGGGTGGCGCGGCGTGCCGTGGTCGGGCCACACCGTGTAGTGGTACTGCACCACTATGCGGCCGGCCGCGTCCGCCTCCGACGTGGGGCTGGGGGGTTCGCTCTCCTGCAACACAATACGTTTCTGTCAATAAAATTAATAAAAAATCGGGGTGATTTGAGAACCTTTTTTTTTGAAGTCCGTTGGAAATTACATTTTTATTGCCGACTGTATTTTTTTGCAGTCATTATCTGCTTATCATAACCAAAATAATGAGTCCCAACACATTGGGTCTACGTTAAGTATAGCGGAAATCCTGTCGCCACCTTCTGACTAGCGCTAAAATTGATTCAAACAAAACTCTTCTACATCTCTATTTTGTGCACAAAATAGCCAACCAAAAACTAAAAAGAAGACAAGAACGCTACATGTCCAGTCATAACTAATGTTTGCACAAGTCCCAACCCCAAACCACGAGCGCTCGCATCCATACTTACCGGCTAGCATACAGAGTCATGTGGTTTTGTTAGTTCACTTCTACGTTAACTTACGTACGGTCACGAGCGTTAATTTGGGACCCATTTCAAGAAAAATGTGCTTGAATTCGTCAATGTCATTAGAGATGTCAAGTCATTTCGACCTTTTAGGAAACTCAACCTTATTGTTGTAGAATGTCAGATTGACTTTGAACCTAAGGCGGGTCCCAAATTTAATCTCGTGACTGTACCTCCTAAGATAATAGTTCGTTATGGTTGTAAGCTACAAACTTGTTATTTGGGCCGAAAGCTCGTTTAAAATTGAGAGCGAGTAAAGGTTCATAAGCTCGCTTCGCTCATGGTTTAAGTAGGATCCTAGGGGATTTAAAAAAACGTTGCCGCAAGGACAATAATACAACTACAGACGAAACAACAGATTTCAAGCGACAAAGGACTTTTCAAGCTTGTTATATTAAGACTGCGCCGAGCAAACGCCGAGCGTCCAGTGGCGCCCTCATGACTATTATTGGGTTTTCTAATTAACTAAAGAATTTCTTTGGAACCAAACAAAATGTGTTTGTAGCGCAAGTATAAACACAATTTATGGGATACGTAACAAACTTTAATAACAATTACCCTTTGAGTAGTCAGCTTAACGGGAAAAGGTGGCCACTTTTTTTCGTTAAGTTAATAACTCGAAGGTGAATTGTTATTAAACTATATGATATACCCTATAAGTTGTGTTTATACTTGCGCTACAAACACATTTTGTTTGGTTCCAAGGAAATTCTTTAGTTAATTAGAAAACACAATAAAAGTAATGAGGGCGCCACTGTACATCCGGCGTACGCTCGGCGTAGTCATAAAAGTATAACGTTTATGTATGTATGCACTCGCTCACCGGCTTGGCGTGTTGGCTGCGCACGCGCATGTGGCGCACGGTGTACGCGGCGCGCACGTCCTCGTGCAGGAGCGTCACGTGCACGCCGCCGAACTCGGACGAGGAGCCGCGCCCGCCGCCCGGCCAGTACATGTCGCATTTACGCTGGAAACAATAGTCAAATTATAATCAGCTCGACGAACCTTGATCCCTATGACACTGACAGTTATTCCCACGACACAACCTTGTAGTGGCGTCACCGTTACATTAGAATCGAATTGGAGGCGTCTAAAAATGACATTAATTAATTTTAGGTAGATATATGCCATTACAATGAAATTCCGTTGGAATTATAACAATTCTTAACACTTACAAGAAATTATCTCAATCAGACTTTACGTTTACGTCGTGCAAAAGTTACTTCGTTTGGAAGATATCGACTAGTGCGGAAAAGTATCGGTAAACAAATGTCGATAATAGAAACGAGTGTATAAAATACATTAACATAGTACGCTTTCAATGTCCGATTTATAATCATTTAAATTATAGGTGCTGAATGTTAAAAAAGTTAAATGAAATTGTTTTTATTTCCCTCAAATTATGGATATTTCTGGGGACACCAGTTATTGTTTTATTTAAGATTAGGTTTTATTAGTATCAGTTTTCATGTGTGACATAATTAAGTAATAAATTATGAGTGACATAAATTTTTTCATACTTAGGTTTTAGTACATTATAATAATAATAATAATATCAGGGGACTATGTCACACCAATTGACCTAGTCCCAAACTAAGCTCTAGGCTTGTACTATGGGTACTAGACAACGATTCTCTATTATCATTCTATTTTCATGATAAAATATATATAAATGACATGATTACAACAACATAACAAACATTAGAATGCAAAGTGGCTGAATGCAAGTCACGCTTTTGCCTACAAAAAAGTTAAGTTACATCGACACGACCCATCACTAACATGAACTGTCATAGGGACCAAGGTTCGCCGGGCCGATTATAGTTGCATTTAACTTTACAAACGGGCAGTAGAAAAAACAAGAACGAGATGACGTCACGATTAGAGTTGCCGCGAATACTCGCTATTATTCGGTATTCGGCATTACGCGTAATTTTTTTGATATTCGTCGAATACCGAATAATAGCTAGTATTATTCGGCATTCGGCGAATAGTCGTCTAAAATAAACTTTTATCGAACAAAAAAACTAATGAGTTAAAAATAATATTCTTTTTAATTATTTTCCCTAATAAAACAATACACAATATCAATTATTATCTGTAATATGTGCCTGTGCCTATCATATTCATGAAATTAAATTAGTTAGGCTTTTTAATTAATATTTAAAAACAAAACAACCATTCCCGTAAACTATGTACAAGAAAAGGGTTGCCACTTGCCAGCATTTAAAAATTGAAAATTAAATTTACAACATATTAATTTATATGTAGATGAAACAGATTTCTTTAACTTTATTGTTTTCTTTTGCTCACAACCTTAGAAGAAATTAGAAATATTTTTAATGTGTTTAATGTTTTTTTATGTCGAATAGTAATGTCGAGTTATTCGACTATTCGCTAAAGTGAATGGCGATTAATCGGTATTCGACTACTCACGATGATGTCACGAGTGTCGCAACTATCGCGCACCTGACAGACTGTAGCGTACCGCCGAAATGGCAATATGTCAGCCTATATTATTTGTTTATAATCCTATTTCGGAATTAAATGCTGTTGAAACTATTTTACGTATCAATTCAAAAACAAATTATTCTGAGTTCTGAACAGTGGTATTTCTTTTCATGATTTTTATTTATTAAAATAATTGAGTGACTAAGGCTTGGATTATTTTCACTACACTTTTAATTAGTATGTTCGATAGGCGTATTTCTATTATTCATATTGATCTTCATTAATACACATTTAAAGTCGAAAAAATATTTAAAAAATCTGTGAAAACAATAGCAAATCAAACAACAGTCTATTCACAGTTCACACCAAAAGCGCACGTTGTATTGTACCAACACCAACAGAATGAACACACTAAACAGTCGTACTCACCCGGCCGCGCTCGACGAGATTAGTGATCATGACGACGGTGTGGACGCGGTGTTGCCAGATCATGCGCCAGAACGCGTCCAGCGTGTGCGGCGTCGGGCCCTGGGTCGCGATGTAGCGCCGCCGCCACACCAGCCACTCGAGCTTCACTCGCGTCGGGACGCCATCTGTTGGAGACAATCAAAAACGACACATTAGCCTAGTGTCCGATCGATAGGAAGTAAATCCTGGCACCTGTCATTGGCACTACAATTTACAACCTATTTTTGGGTTCATGAAGTTATAATTTTACTAGAATGGAGGCTGTCAGAATTGACTTCTTATCGGCAGGGCGTTACTTTAGTTGGTTGTGAACTAATTGAACTAAGAAGCTGGCTGACTTTTCTTGACCATGCCGAGTGTGACTTCTTTAAGTAACTTTTTTTTATGGTGGAGCGACAAATTTTTTGATAGTGGTGCGACATACTTATTTATGGTGGTGCGACTAACTTTTTTGTTAGTGATGCGACATACTTATTTATGGTGATGCGATTAATTTTTTGGATAATTGTGCGACACACTTTCTTATGAGGTGCGACAAACTTTTTTGATAAAGGTGAAACTACTACTAGCTAGCTTACTTATGGTGGGACGACTAACTTTTTTGATAGTGGTGCGACACACTTACTTATGGTGGTGCAACTAACTTTTTTGATAATGTTCCAACACACATTTTTAACGGTAGTGCGACAAACTTTTTTGATAGTGGTGCGACACACTTATTTATAGTTGTGCAACTAAATTATATAGTGTTGCCACTCCATATCTTCCCGTGGATGTCGTAAGAGACGGCTAAGGGAGTAAAGGCGTATAATACTGTTAGGCGATGGGCTTGCAACCTGTCACTAATACACTGGTAAACATCTTAGCCTAAAAGTGCAAAATGTGGTTACAGAATTATTAAAAAGTTTTTAGAGTTGTTGGTAATTCTGTAGCTCTGCCTACCCCACTCTGGGAATAAAGGCGTGAGTTTATGTATGTATGTCTGTATGTTGGGGCTGATTTTTTTAACTGGTGCAACTAACTTTTTTGACTCTAATGCAAGTGATTTTTGTGATGATGATGCGACTGAATTTTTATATGGTGGTGCGCCTAAATTTTGATAGTGATATAACTAACTTTTTTAAAGGTGCTGTTACTGACTTTGCTTTAAATATCCGCAACCAATTTTTTATTTGACGATTTTTTTGAAGTTTTTTTAATAATGCCGCGACTTACCGACGTCAACATAGACGTCGTCGAGCCGCGGGTCGTCGTCGCTGCGGTCGCTGTCGCTGTCGCCGGGCTCGTCCTCCACGATGCCGGAGAACTCGATGTTCAGGAACGCGCTCTCGATGCCTTCCGCCACTATCGGTGGGGGCTTCGAGGGCTTGATCGACGGCTGTCTGTAAATTATATGAACAAGTCAGAAACAATAGAGTAAAGAATGGAAAAGTCAGAGCGAAATGTGGAATAAAAGAAGATGTATTGACTAAGATTGAAAAGGGCATGCTTCGGTCATTTGGAAAGGATGGATGAAAGAAGATTGACGAAAGAGATATACAGATCGAAAGTGAGTGGACGGGTCGGAAGGGGCCGCCCTAGGCGTATTTTTTCGAGTCAAATCGGTGAAATACTGGAAAAGGGCCGAATCTTAAGTACCCGAAACCGACGTGCGTGCATGACTCGATGTATGAATGTGGAAGAAGCGAAAGAAATTTGTCAAGATCGTAGCAAGTGGAAAGAAGTGGTCTCTGCCTACCCCTCCGGGAAACAGGCGTGATTTAATGTATGTATGTATGTAAGTCAGAAACAGGATATGATAGAGGTGTCTCTGACGAATTGAGACAGGCACTTTTAGGCCCGTATTAATAAACTCATCTTGGCTGAGATGTCGGTTACAAGATACGTCAAAGCATAGAACACTGTCATTTTTGACGCGTCTTGAGACGAGAATTAAAGTCGAGATCAGTTTATTAATACGGGCCTAAGTAAATACTTAACTATGGTTATGTATTTACCAAGTAAATCCGGAATAACAAATTAAAATTGTAATAATCATTGGATAAATAAGTCGCGTTATGGTTTATTTCCATGTCGTTCATATGGAGTAAAACTAATGGCGCTTTGGATGAGTAACCTTGCTAAAAATATAAATAAAATAAATAGATACGAAGTTTACCAGGTGAATAGGTTTTTTTTTTTGTAATCGCCTGAAGGGCCAAAGACAAAAGTCCTTGCTATTTACTTGAATTACTTTTACGTGAAAATCCCTCCCGGAGACCTGGGCATGGAGGGCCTAGGCACTGCCGGGCTCGCACCGGCTAAAAACACCAACTATCATTTTCAATTTGGTATTTAAATAATATTGAGAAATGATAGGGTTGTATATTCTGAATTTAGACATCACCCATCTCACCATATTGGCCACATTGTAAAAGACTCATTTACTAAATAAAATAAAAAATTTAGACCCAGCTCACCCTGTACGAGAAAAACATTTTTTTTTATGGCATTGAGTAGACAAACGTGCACACAGGCCACCTGATGGTAAGTGGAAACTGTGACCCATAGACATTCGCAATCACAAGACTGCAATGCAATCCAAAGACTGCAAATGCGTTGCCAACCCTGAGGACTAAGATGGAATGCCTCTATGCTAGCCATTCCCCCAAACCGGAACACAAAAATGCG
>OZ014462.1:9236164-9303335 GCA_963966035.1 Acleris laterana | reverse complement strand
AGCACCGTTGATCCTAGAGTCAGTGGACAGTACGGAATTCCCCTAATAATAGTCGATATCATCACATTTCACGCCATAGTATAGTTTACCTGAAGCCGATATCCCCGTCGGCGTGCAGTGCCGCGACGTGTCTCGGGAACTGGCGCGCGCTCACGACCGGGTGGTGCGCGCCCGCCATGCGCGGCGGCCGCGCGCACGGCTCCGCGGCCTCGCCGCCGCTGCACGCGCGCAGCGGGGAGCAGTTCACCACTGGAACAATACGACTTGTTCAGACACGCCTTGACATTTAACCTGCGCGCTATTGTGGATTTAACACGTTGACGTGGGTGGATCAACTTATTGTTGTTGTTATTCTGTCCCGTGTCTCCTGGACAACGGCGAAAGAGTTTCTTAGAAAAAAAGGATTAAAGAATGGGTTTGTAACTGCAAATAAAACTGATTTTTAGTGGACTTTATCCATTGAAATCATAGTTTTAAAGAGTGACCCAGGAGACGTCGCCATGGCAACGAGGTACAAACAAAAGTTGATTGACCCACGTAACGCCAAATGAATTTACAATCAACTTTATATGATAACTCATACACCAGAAGCTAAGATTTGTGATGGTGCTATATAAGTAATGCTTTTTCGTTCGTCCAAGATTATTTACAATCTTGATATTCATTTTACATACCTACAATACAAAATACAAACAAAAAACGCATGCTTTCAACTTTTCGCCTAAATTGCCGTATTACGAGTGATCTTACCAGGCTTCTTGTAGACGTTGAGCGGCGCCCGCGCCGCTCTCTCACCGCCCTCTTCCAGGTAATTGTACGCTGCACTTATGCACTTACTCAGGCGGGACTTGCATCTGTTGGAATAACGTTTTTATTAGTTTCAATACACTACATACTCCGATAATTCAGAGGAAATCGAAATCCCAAATGTTCGTAATTTTGAACGTATTTTTTTTACTGTTATACTTTTTTTTTGAGGCTGTTTAGAGATGTAACCTAACCGCGTAACTTCAAACATTCAATACTAACCTTCCATCCACTGGCAAATACATCACAATCAGGGGCAGACTCGAAAAGCGTGTTCACCAAATGCAAGGCATGAACCAGTGGCGACTTGGAGTGAGCTAGAGCGCGCGACGCAGGCGCTGCCAGTAGGTGGCGGCAACGTGAACGGAAGTCAAATTTTGTCATCAAGGGGACAAAACGACGTACCACATGCATAACAAGTTCCAGACAATCGGAATCTCTTCGCAATATACCGCTAGCGAAAGTCAGCAGTCCATAATTTCGCCTCACCTCAAGAGAGTTAAACCCTAAGAAGCCAAGCAAGAATTTCGTAGGGTACAAAAAAGGATAACTAAGCAATAGAATAACATAGGTTTATCTCTTGCACGCTGTTACATTGCATTTCAATAAGGTCAGCAGGCGGCAAGAGTAGTGCCAGTGACCCAGCACGCAAAAAAGGCGCATATTAACACCCGTATTCACAAACAATACTTAAGGGATCCTTCACTGAGTAAACGCACTGCGTTCAATACAGCTTTGTGATTGGTCCTGTTTGACTGACCTTTTGTTTCTGACACGATTTGAACCACCCTGTGCGTTCGTGAGCACTGTGAGACCTCATAGTGACGTTTGTGAATACGGGTGTAAGTCGTCGAGTTGCGGAAATTAGCCCGCTACAACCTACAACCTATAACCTATAAGGTCAGCAGGCCACTGACCTCCAGTAGAGCAGCGCGGCGCCGAGGCAGGCGAGCAGCACGAGCGGCGCGAGGCAGAGCAGGACGGCGCTCGAGGCCGACTGCACCGGCGCGGGGCCCCGCGGCGCGCCCGCCTCCGTGTGCTCCGTGCACCACTCGCTCGACACCTCCTGATGAAACATAGCCACGTTATACCGACTAGGGAATGCAATTTAACCGGTTATTAACCGGTATTGTATAAAAATAACCGGTTTAAATCGGTTATAACCGGTTATTTGCATTCCTTAATACCGAACCGATTCGCGAGCGTTACCGTCACCGCGATTAAAACCAGTGTATTTACGATAATTTAAAAAAATGGATCTAATGGGTATCCCGCCGTTTGGCCGAATGTATCGTTTTTCAACTATTTCATTTGCTAACACGCTTTTTTAACTGTAACTGTAAATATTTCAGGATTTATTTCAATACCATTATATAGAACCTTATAGAATCCTGGAATATTTACAGTTACTTACAGAAACAAAAGCGGGTTGGCAAATGAAACGATACATTCGGCCAAACATATTTCGGCCAACAGACAGAGAACCGATCTAATTTTAAACGGGAATGGCTCTCGAGCTCGTTTGGTTTCACAATGCTAAAACAAAATGGCGTTAAGTGGCCTTACCCTAGACGCAGCGGCGGTTCCGTTGATAAACGTTTTAGGTCTGGCGACTGAGGCGGTCATCGCGTAGATCGTCACTTCGTAGCGAGTCACGTTGCTGAGTTCCACAGTCTGAAGAGAAAAAAACGTACTTATTAGTAGGGAATGCAATCTCGCGAGATTGGGGCTCAGGCGAGATCTCGCGAGTTTCTGAATAACAATACCGCGAGATCTCGACAATTTCGAGATCTCGCGAGATTGGCAGTTTTGTGTGTTGATTCTTGCAAATAATTACAATATTTGGATAAATTGGGAAAAAAAATAATAAGAATTATAGGTATTATGAAATAAACATTTATTTTTACGTTTTGTTTAAATTAACTTTTATGTATTTAACATTGTTTAATGTTTTTAATAAACTTTTAAGCAGTTAACTTTGTACCTAATCAAATAAGAAATTAAATAAACAACCAGTCTTCTCTTCTAATATCAAACAAAAGTCTTTTAATAATAAAACAGTTCTTTTATAACAAAACAACAAGAAGTCAAAAACTAAAATTATACTCACTAAGTTGAGTTGACTATTAAACTGAGATCTGGGATTACTATCAAATTAAGAAAACTATACCTACACAGAGATCTATTAGAAATTAGAGATTAATTAACAAAATATACCAATCAAATGAAAGATTTGTTCAGTTCACATCACACGCCATTATTACGTTACGTTCGAATAAGACATTTTTATGCTCGATTGCAATCTCGTTAAACTCGCGAGATCTCGCCCATTTTCCGGCCGAGATCAATCTCTCTAAAAATGCGAGAAAGAGATCTCGCGAGAACGAGATTGCATTCCCTACTTATTAGGTAATTGAGTAGCTTGTAGATTAGCGACTAGATCTGCATATCATGAGCCGTGATTTGTAACCAACAAGGATAAACTAAAATAAACCGGGCAAGAGCACGTCGAACCATGCTCAGTGTAGGGTTCCGACGCTGCTACTACAAACACAAAAAATATCAAATATAACGCATGAAAAAAACATCTGTTTAAAGGTACTTGGTTCTGTGTTAGATGATTCGTAGTAAATATGAAGCACTCAAGTCCCCTGTTACAAGAAAACCAATCAAGTCTACTTAGTCGTAATAGTTTTTCATTTCAATTCATTATAATGGGTGAGATCAACTTTTTGTTGTTGTTTTTCTGTCCCGTGTCGCCTGGACAACAGCGAAAGAGTTTCTTAGAAAAAATGTTATAATACTTCTAGCACACTCAGAAGAAAGGCCATAAAAGCGAGTCAGGTTGTCCATTGAAATCATAGTTTTAAAGAGTGGCCTAGGAGACGTCACCATGGATGGCAACGAGGTACAAAGAAAAGTTGATTGACCCATATGTGCTTTGCCGCCAAGCTCAAATGGGCATAGGTTGGGCATGTCTGCCGCATGCCGGAGAAATTGTGGGTGTGTGTACCAAATGGGTCCCACGGGATATAATTCGGCGTCGCGGCAGACCAAGGCGACATTGGCGAGATGAGCTTGATGCCTTCAATCGGAACTGGTGGGAGCCTGTCACTGCCCAAGATAGGGCTACGTGGAAAGAAAGGAGGGAGGCCTTTGTCCAGCAGTGGCACATCATAGGATATTTTAAATAATAAATAAAATATGTGCTTTCAATTAAGATATTTTTTCAGATTTTTATCACTTGTAGTTTTGGCTGTAGTAAGACACACCTCTAGCGAAACTTACACTTCGGGTTAAATATTACTTAAACGGTCCCATATACCCAAAAATGGATAATGTCATGTACATGATGATTTTCAAAGCTATCAAATGACACCCCAATCGATGTTATAATGTAAAAAAACATGCCTTTGCTTTACAAGTATGTGGCGTGAAGCTGATTGATAGAGTAAGGAATGAAAAAGTTAGAGAGAAATGTGGACTAAAAGAAGATGTAGTGACTAAGATAGAAAAAGACATGCCTCGATGGTTCGGTCATTTGCAAAGGATGGATGAAAGAAGATTGACGAAAGAGAAATACAGATCGAAAGTGAGTGGAAGGGTCGGAAGGTGCCGCCCTAGGCGTACTTTTTCGAATCAAATCCGAGACATACTGGAAAAGTGCCAAATCTTAAGTACCCGAAACCGACGTGCGTGCATGACTCGATGTGAATGTGGAAGAGATTTGTCAGGATCGTAGCAGGTGGAAAGAAGTGGTCTCTGCCCACCCCTCTGGGAAACAGGCATGATTTAATGTATGTATGTATATACTTTTAATAGTTTTATTTTAACAAGAGTATTATAATAAAGCGGCATGTACTTTGAACACAAATGATACAAACCTGAAATAAATATGACGCATGTCATTTCAAAACACAAAAGACTCTTTGAAGACGTGAATATTGATGATTTACAACATCAATTAATAAAAGTGGTCCCCAATAATTTTTTTTAATGGCTTCACATTGGGTATAAAATTCTAATTCAAAATGCCACGTAACATTCTAACACTCAAAACAAATCCTTTTAAAAAACCTACATAGAAATATCACATACACAAAGTCTATAGTTCAAAAAATGAATTATTATCAAATTTTATTAGCACTTCACTAGAGTTAAAATAAATTCAATGTTAATTATCCCGAAACAACACAACAACTCAACAATCTTCATGATTTACTAACAAAAGCTAAGGATGTACAGGAAAACAATAAGTTTTATTTTCCTGTTACTTTGCCGGGTGGTGACGAGGTGTTCTAAATTTTATTATCCTCACTAAGTATGGACATTTGATTTGAATTAAGCCTATAATTAGTTTGTACGTTTAATATTTAATAGATGACTTTAGTTTAGGTTGCTAGGCTAGGTTGTATTCAGAAACGTTTCATTTGTCCAAAAATACCTATGTAAGAATTGTATTCTTTTCAAAATGCATTTACTTTTCAAAAACTTTATAGAACTATCACCATTGAACCTTTAATTGAGGTTAGGTTTGTTTTATAACAATCCTGAAAACGCATTATTATCTCATGAAAAAAATAAACAGGTTCGGATAATTTAAACTCTTAGTAAAGACAATAGTGGCGTATAATTTATAATGACCCACCTTTTTTAATATCATTCGAAATGGAACATGTAGGAGTACAACTTAATTGAGGGTTAAGGTAGGCATGAGGTTCGGGGATGAGGTACTGGTCTAAGAGCTAGCTACGGAAATAGGTTTGCAATTTATAGAGCAACGAAATCCCGCTAGTTAGTGTGCCATACTATCATTATTAATTAATCCGGGCACTTGGCAGTTGTTCGTTCAGCAGTGGGTGTGACAGTGGTTGGGCAACAAAGGGGTTGTAAAGTCAATTGAAGGTGTGCAATTTATAGAGCTCAGTTATTGGTGTAATATTATAGATAATTATGTAATTAAAATTGTTTCTTCTCTCTTCTTCTTCAGCGCATATGCGCCCACCGTTGGGCATACGCCTCTTCAATTTTTCTCCATTAATTAATATTAATTAAACTTTTTTTTTATTTTTCAAACCTATATTCATGAGTGTCCTACTGCTGGGCAAAGGCCACTCCCCTTAATCTCCATGAGTCCCTATTTGGTACGTCTTCCGGCCAGTTGCTCAGGAATGCGTACAAGTCGTCCCGCCATCTCTGTCTAGGCCTCTCGGTCAAAGTCGCCCATTTTGCAGCACCTTATTAATCACTACACTACATAGTATAAAATAAAATAAAGTCGCTTTCCGTTGTCTGTCTGTCCCTATTTATGCTTAGATCTTTAAAACTACGCAATGGATTTTGATGCGTTTTTTTAATACATAGAGTAATTCAAGGGGAAGGTTTAAATAACACTCTCTACCCACCACGTACTGGTCCAGGTAGTTGTACTCCAAGCGTCTCTGGTATCCTTGGACTGCCAAGCTAAGAGCTATGTACTCACGACGCTGATGGTGGTCTCCAGGTCGTTCCGGTTGGTGGGCAGCTTGAGCCGGGTGCGCGGCTGAGCCTCCGGGACCTTGCGCAGCGTCACCACGTACTGGTCCAGGGAGTTGTTGTACTCCAGGGGTTGCCGCCACGTGAGGTAGAGGTTATCTGGAATAAAACAAATATCTTTATTGGGGAAACTGAAAAACACACGCATGTCAGGTTTTTTTTACCGCTGCTGTTTCCCGCAACAAAATGTATTTTTTTTGTATCAGGAACACAGTAAACTAACCATTTGTGAATATTGTTACCTTAGAGTAAGGTTCAATAGTGATCAGTTAACGGTGATGCTGTTAGTACAGCAGTAATCTGCGTAGCGAAACCAAACTAACGAGTCCACACTGGGTCCTTCTTAATAAACGTGTAGTTACCGAACCGAGAATGTGAAAGAAGCGAAAGAGATTTGTCAGGATCGTAGCAGTTGGAAAGAAGTGGTCTCTGCCTACGCTTCTGGGAAACAGGCGTAATTCAATGTATGTAGGTATGTGTAGTAACCGAGAAGTAGCTAAGACAAGCTTTGTTCTTATCTGTCGAATAGGGAATATTCATGACTTTTATCACAGCTTAATTTAAAGTTGATTCATGTAACAAACCGTTAAAAAAAATCATTTTTTGGATAGCTATAAAAATAACCAAGTTATAAACCAGCAAATATTTGTTCCTATACTCGTGCCTTTCTAGCATAACAGAATTTATAGTAGAATTTATATGTGCATTTATACATGACGTTACAGTGCATATCGGATCTCTGTCTAATCGCTGTCTAATTTGCAGTTTTAAATTGTTGTCGTCCGTATTTCTTGGGTTTTCCAAATTTAAGCGTTTCAATAGCGTTTGACTCTCCAGATTTGGCCCAAACACAAAGTTAAATAAACACTTACCGTGAGGCTGATCACAAGACAGGTTCAGTATAATCGGCGCTGACGGAGGCCTGACGTCGGTGAGGACGTAGAGAGCCTCCGATTGGGGCCCCAGTCGGCTCAGCAGGTCTGATGACTTGACGCCCTGGAGGGAGAAGTTGTAGAACGCGCGCACCCAGATCTTGTAGGGGGTGAAGGGCTCTGGAAGGATTTAGAAGGTTCATTATTACGCGTCCTATATAACAATGGGTTTAGGATGTTGTTGGGACTGCCTCGTTTCTGTAGTGCATCAGGCATGTTTACCGAGGCTCGTGTCGATGGCTTTCAGGCCATAATGCGCAAAAGAGTTGCCTCCCTGATGCGTCGAATAAGTGGCAGTTCCAGCAGCCTCCTAAACAAGATCCTAGATAGGTTGCACTGTCCCATAGCTCGCCACTGGAACCCAGTCCATGTGGAGCCCAGAGGGGACATTTTATCTTAATTTTTTACATTTTTTTTATGTGTTTGTTTGCTAACATAGTTTTAAGAGTATTGTTTGTTACTAATCATCTATCAACTGTATATTCATTCCGATTCGGAATAAATGCTTATTATTATCATTATTATTAAATATCAGGAGATGATCTCACACAAATGTATCAGGGTTCGCCGATATATATATCAATGGATATTTTTGCACCGTGTTCATTCTTACTTGTCTAATATAGTAAACAACTTTCTAACCTCAAAATGAACCTTTATTGGCTACTAGTACCTACTTCTGCAGCTGACTCTAGGTTATCTCTTTATTGTAAATAAAATCAAAAAAGTAAGTACGTAGGTACTTTATGAGAATTCTCAAGAACAGAACATATCTAGCCCCTATTCGGGAATAAACAAACAAATTAACAAATTCCGATTTTAAAGAATTTGGACCGGATACTGTCACGAGTTTATCGCGAATATACAGACATACAGACTCGGGGAAGTTTGCGTTATAAAATAACAAAATATATAAACGAATGATAAATATGATATATTAACTGAATCATTAAAGGAAATGACACATTTTCGACTTCTAAAATACATTTATCCATGATATTTATAATGTAAATGTTAAAACCATTCTACTCCAAAAAAAAACAACTTAATAGTATATTAGCGACCCGCCCTCGCCTTGCTTTCGTTTATGTTTGACGACGCGATAGCCTAGTTGGTAGTGACCCTGCCTACGAAGCTAGAGGTCCTGGGTTCAAATCCCGGTAAGGGCAGATATTTGTGTGATGAGCGCAAATATTTGTTCCCGAGTCATGGATGTTTTCTATGTATTTAAGTATATATTTCTCTATATAAGTATTTATATCGTTGTCTAGTACCCATAGTACAAGCCTAGAGCTTAGTTTGGGACTAGGTCAATTGGTGTGACATTGTCCCCTGATATTTATTTATTTATTTATTTATGTTAGTTTTCTGTAACCACACAGAATTACAAAAAAACATTCCCTGAAAAAGTATCTAACTGACAATGAAAACCGCATCAAAATCTGTTGAGTGACTTGGGAGAAAGCGAAACGCGAAAACGACTTTGTTTTATTCTAAATTAGGAAAAGAAAACTAGCAATCCGCCTTCGCTACGCTATGTATGAACTCGATTCAAACATAAAGAAAAAAATTACAATTTAACCAGCGATTATGTAGCTTCCTCTTAGTGATATATATTTTTAAATTTGTTCAGTTGTTCCTGAGATTAACCCAAAACACTGACGTTCTGAATGAAACGGATGCATTCACAATTTGATAGTCAAAACCAATTTAACCCTTTATTTAAGAAATAAGGTCACTCATACATTTGCGATTCTAAGAGACATTACGCTCTTTTTTCTAAGCTGACGTCCTATCAAAGAAAGCGGCTAACTGCAATGTAGTTTTAGTAAGCTCACGCCTTTATTCCCAGAGTGGGGTAGGCAGAGCTAAAGAATTACTAACAACTTGTTAATAATTCTGTAACCACATTTTGCACAATTAGGTTACGATGTTTACCAGTGTATTAGTGACAGGTTGCAAGCCCATCGCCTAACAGTACTACAAGCCTCTATTCCCTTAGTCGTCTCTTACGACATCCACGGGAGGACATGGAGTGCCACTATTCTAACCCGAAAAACCACGCAGGGAAAAGTACATTAACACAGAAAACCTCACGGTTTATTGTATACTTACTTAAATACTTCAATCTAAAGCCAACCACTTTGGTCAGCACCCCAGCCGTGTTTAACAGGGTAAGATTCTTAGTAGCCTTCGAATAATTCGCCATCGTCAAATCGCTGGAGAAATAATTCATCTGCTTGACATCATTCGATGTAGGTACACCTAACACTGTCGCAGCATCTACTTTGGGAACACCCTGCTCATAGTACAGGACGTAAGCGATTTGCGTCGCGTCCTTATGCGGGTATATCGGTGTGAACGACTTCTTTACGATCTCTTTCGAGAATTCAAACGCTTCATGCGTTTCAATGCCGTCGCCATGTTTTTCGTGTTTTGCTTCGGTTGCGTTGTCTTGCCGTCGCTTCCTATGTCTGTGTGACCGGCGGTCGCGTCGTCTGAACTCGTCATTCATGATGTCTGATGTAGCGAATTCATCGTTGTATTTCAGTTTGTCGCTCTTGTACCAGTCGTCTTTGTAAATCTCTGCTTTTATGTCGGAAGGTGTGATGTATGTAATGTCTTTGATAGGCTCGTCCGCTTGGAGTTTGGCGTCCGCGTCTGGTCTGGGTTCTGTGTTCGGGATGAAGTGCTGGGTGTAGTTCACAGGCGGGGCCCATGAGAGATGGATGTCTTCTGACGTCACTCGGTTCACAGTAAGGTTTTGCGGTGCGGACGGAACTGTAAAGAAAAGAGTCCTTATTAAACATTAAAAAATACGAGAAATTTTGCTTGGAGAAATAGCTTGAAGTAGGACTTTAATATTGTCAAGTGGCAACATAGTGGATAATTATGTTATTCACAGCTTCAATTCAAGCTGTTATGTAACAAACAGGTGAGAAAAATCATTTTTTGAATAGCTATAAAAACAAACAACGTATAAGAATTTAACATGGAGTTTATATGGCCGACTCGTTACATGAAGTCATAGTGCGTATCGGATCTCTTTATCGAATCGCTGTCTAATTAGCGTATTTCTTGGCCAATTTTAATTTCACTTTGAGTGATTTCTTTTAAGGTATTTTTGAGAAGGTGTTGTTGAGAAATGTGATTTATAATTTCCATGCATATTCCCTATTGACTAAGGACATTGCTACAAGGTGTACAAGGCCCTACCATCGCTAAATATAGTCGTAAGTCTGTGTAGTGTGCAGTTAAACTAAAGTCGAGTCCAGAATTAGGCGAACTAACTTGACAGCCGAAAATGTTGCCATACATAGGAAAAAATAAATAGTGATAGGTTTATGTCGACACAAATATGTCGATATAACCTTTTGCCTTCTATACTTCTGATTCTATTTATATTTTATCAAGTAATTGTCGTCCAAACTTTCAAGCATACATACTTGCCAAATAGGGATGACCTACAGCCATTTTATGATATACTATGATCTGAAGGATGTACGGTTAAAAGCGGATATTTACGATACTTACTCCTCAAATTAGAAATAAAATACAAAATTAATGCTGTTATTACAACAGGGCATTGTGATCCTTTTAGATGACTTCTGTCGGGCTAGTACGGTACATTTCATGTACCATACATATAGCTCATCCCTTTCTTTCCGGCAAATATGAATAAGCGATAGAGACAAACGTTATATATCGTCGATGATAATTCCAAATCCGTTATGTGTTCGATTAGCTATCGATATTAACAGCACTAGCCAAACTGCGGCAACATTAGTGTACAATGAACTGTCAAGTTAGTTCGCCTAATTCTGGACTCGACTTTAGGAACCCTTATAGTTTCGCCATGTCCGTCCGTCCGTCCGTCCGTCCGCAGCCTAGCTCAGAGACCATAAGTACTAGAAAGTTGTAATTCGGCATGAATATACATAATTAGTCACGCCAACAAAGTGGTATAGTAAAATCTTGAAAAAAAAATACTTCCCCTATTCGTAACGTGGGGATGTATTTTTTTTCTCGTCTACCCAATTGTGTGGGGTGTCGTTGGTTAGGTCTTTCAAAAATATTTCGGGTTTGTTAAAACAGTTTTTCGATTAAGGGATCCATTTAAGAAATATTAAGCTTTAAAGGCCTAATTTTTGTTAGAGTCAAGTGTTGTAAACTGACCGCGACGTACGTCGATGCATGGGCATATCAGTTTTCCAACGGCCAAGTTAAGTGTGTCGCGAGGTCTAATTTGTTTGTAGTAACACTAGTAACGGCTTCGGAACCCTACACTGAGCTTGGTCTGACATGCTCTTGCTTTGTAAAATTAAATAAATAAATAAAAAGTATTACGGGACAATTTCCCACAAATTTACCTAATCCAAACAAAGCTCTAGGCTTGTACTATGGGTACTAGACAACGATATAAATACTTATATAGACATATAAATTCTTTAATACATAAAAAAAACATCTGGAAAAGGGCCGAATCTTAAGTACCCGAAACCGACGTGCGTGCATGACTCGATGTATGAATGTGGAAGAAGCGAAAGAAATTTGTCAAGATCGTAGCAAGTGGAAAGAAGGTCTCTGCCTACCCCTCTGGGAAACAGGCGTGATTTAATGTATGTATGTAAACATCCAGAAACAAATACTCCTGATCATCACACGAATATTTTCCCATACCGGGAATGGAACCCGGGACCGCTAACATCACGCCTACGGCAATGAATAAGAATAAAAACAACAACACGGAAAAGAAGTAACGAATTGCGGTCGAAGTAAATAGAATCAATGACTCACGTATTCGCGTCTTATTAAAAAACTAGCGACCCGCCCTCGCTTCGCTTCGGTTTATTTGAATTTTCTATAACACACGTACATAAAACAAAATTTATTATACATAAAAACCTTCCTCTTGAATCACTCTATCCACTAAAAAAAACCGCATCAAAATCCGTTGCGTAGTTTTAAAGATCTAAGCATACATAGGGACAGACAGCGGGAAGCGACTTTGTTTTATACTATGTAGTTATATAGTGATGACGCAAGTAAAGACTGTACACGATAAAATCCGGCCATGCATGATCTGGTGTATCTTTGCGATGAATGCATATTTTCAAGCAGTTTTTTTTTAATATGTTGTATAATTATAATACTATATAATGAAATAAAATCGTATCATAATGTATGGGTATGTGTGAGTTTTCGCCAAATATATTCTATCATACGTTTCATCTCCTGTACAGCGTTTTTTGACAATCTTCACTCGCTTCCTGCTTCTACGTCACAACTGTATTTATATTGTTACAAGCAGTTTTACCCACAATAGAATGTCGTCTTACGAAAAAAATACTTTTTGAAACTCATTTCTATTTGTAGTAGTCAGGAAGACTTTTTACTCCAAGCACTGAAAGTTGTTTTTGTATGGGAGGCATTTATTTGTCAAAAAGTCAAATTCGCCAAAGTTAAAAAACCTCAGAACTATCTTAATCTGAATATAATTAGGAAAGTTTTAACTATTGTGGTAAGATAATTTAATAAGGTATAATTTGGCTTGTATAATTAAAAATAATAAAATATTTTAAAACGGAGAATTTGGTAAAGACTGTCAGAAGATCGTGTACAAAAAAATAAAGGTACTGTGGATTATATAAGGGTCTAAGACACAGACGCTCTAACATTTTATTATGATTGTATTTTTATTATGTAGTTTCATAACCACTGACTATTACAAAAAAGTGCTGCTTGAAAATTAGCATTCATTAAAAAAATACACCAGATCATGCATGGCCAGATTTTATCGTGTACAGTCTTTATAATTCTACAGGGAACGCATAATCGAACTTGTACTGCTATCAATAAGGCTGCATACAGTAGTAGAGTTTTAAAGCAGTTGCAACCTTAGGCGTGCAACGTTGTGGCCTATATGCGAGTGTTTTAGTATCGATATGATTTACCTTAATAGTCTATTGCTATAGACAATTGTTGCAATTGAAGGCAATGACTTTATGCTACAAAATACATTTTTAGGGTTCCGTACCGGCAAGATGCCCAATACGACAACGCGTAAGGTTTGTTTCAATAGAACTTGCCAACAATGTAAACAAAACATTCAATGAGATATCCATATTCTAGCACTATTTTATTCTTTTAATGGTTTAAGATAATGAAGTGGAAAGAATGGATTAAATAACACATGGATTTAGCAGTATTTGATGATGTAGAATGGAAATTAAAGACATTTTGAATACAAGGTTTGTTTACATTGTTGGCAAGTTCAATTGAAACAAACCTTAGGCCTAGGTGATAGTGACCCTGAGTACGAAGCTAGCGGGTCCCGGGTTCAAATCCCGGCAGCGGTATATAATTGTGTGATGAACGCGAATATTAGTTCCGGATTCTTGGATGTTTTCTATGTATTTAAGTATGTATTTCTCTATATAAGTATTTATATCGTTGTCTAGTACCCATAGTACAAACGGGCTAAGTGCGGAAAAAGGAGTCCATCACCATACCATACCATACCATACCCATAGTACAAGCCTAGAGCTTAGTTTGGGACTAGGTCAATTTGTATGACATTGTCCCCTGATATTTATTTATTTAAATTATTTTCTAAACCTCCTCTGTCCGTCTGTCTATTTGTCTACCTCTCTGGCTGTATCTCATGAGCAGTCATGTAAGAATAAAAACGAGGATTATCGCCATATTGTTTATTTTCTTTCTTAATCTAACATACCAAAAATACCATGCATGATCTCTTTCATAAACACTTATTTTCGATTCTTTTTCATTCACTCATCAGAATATATAGCATTCTGTCTCTTTCATACACTTGCGTTCCATTTCACCTTCAGTAGACAGTTCATCCCTTCTTTCTATTATGATATGAACCCTCTCCTTACTAATACCATTATACTCTTAAAATATATTCAGGTTTATGATATAAAACTTTAGTTTCTATACATATTTGTCCTATGTTTGTCTGTATCGTCCAAAGCATTTGTTATATGATTTAGGATTTTCGTCTGAACGAAAAAGGGAGTAAAAGCCAGAGATGCGATTTATTTGAAATACTTCTATTTAAAATGCAAATACAAAATGCAAAATAGCTATTTTGTATTTTGCATTTAAATGCTTTTTAGTAAGAAGCATTTTGTATTTTATTTGAAATACCTTTCGAGATATATTTTGCATTTTTAATATTCATTTCAAAATGCAAAATACTTTGTGATACAAAAACAACACATCCTTACCAAGTCAGCGCCAGTAGAAAGACTTTTTTCGTACGGTGGGATGATTATGAGACCTCACAGAAGAAAAATGAGTGATGAGGTATTCGAACAACTGGTATTGTTAAAAAGCGTAATAAAATAAATAAAAATATCTGAGATTAGGTCAAAAGGTATTTTATTTTGAAAAAGTATTTTGAAAATACCTATTTTGCATTTAGCATTTCAAATACAAAACGCAAAACTATTTGGTATTTTGCATTTGAAATAGTAAATCTAAAAAGTATTTTGCATTTTGTATTTAAATGCTTTTTTAAAACCATTTTGTACATCTCTGGTAAAAGCCATTCAAAAAATGTAATCAGTTGAAATTTTCAAAGTGTAAGTGTTTCTATTTATTTCTATTATAAACTAAGGGCCTGTTTCACAATCGACAAGTAAATTTATCTGTCACATAAAGTTGTCTCTCTCCTTGTCTATTTTCAATTGTACGGCAAAGAAAGGGCTAAAATTATCCGTCAAATATCCTTTACTTGTCGATTGTGAAACAGGCGGTAAAAGTAATAAAAATGTAAGTGAGCCAAATACAAAAATGGTACAGTCGAAGTCACAAATATGTTTACACTTTAGTACCTTGTCACTTTAATCGCTGTGTTAATTTCATATGACACTTTAAACATGACGTTAAATAGACAAGGTACTAAAGTGTAAACATATTTTTGACTTCGAATGTACGCAAACCTTTTTGTGCGAGTCCTACTCACACTCGGCCGATTTGTTCATTGCTTCGGCCAGTTAAGCGAATAACGGACGAAACGGTGCACGGAACCGTGCGTTACTCGCCGCGGGTCAGAGGAAGACATTGAGTAGGTCCTTCCGCCGTATTAAGTTTCACAAAAATATAAATAGCTAAAGACCCTTCAAAACGAGCAACATACTTTTCCGGCAATTTACAGCCAGTTACGGGCGTTGTTCTGGCAATTATAGCATCCTTATCTTATAAATATTGATGTTTAAAAAAAACCGATATTATGGCAATTCCTTAAGGGCCCCATATACGGAACGACCCGTCGTTACGATCAATCTGAATCGATATCGTGACGATTCATATTTCGTTAGAAATTTGGATGCGATATTGCCACACACGTGCAATCCATCGCTCGATTTTAACATCAGAACGACGGATCGTTACGATAATTTGCCAATAAAGATTTGTTCCAATCTCTTTCTAGAGAAACAGAATTTAACATGTAGTTTATATGGCCATCGTATTACATGACGTCACTCGGCGTATCGGATGTCTAAAAAATCCATATCTGGGTAAAAATCAAAATAAATGTCCAGTTAAAGAGAGTTTTGTCACCGTCACGAAACTGTTGGTTAACGTCAAACATACGTCATTTGTAACGAAATCGTAAGTTAGACATCATTTAAGTGACATTTAAATAGCGTCTTTATGTACATTTATTTCGATTTTTACCCATCTATTCTCGAATGAATAGCAAAAAACTTTTGTGCAAACAGTCATAGTAAAGTAAAAGCTATCGATTATTATTATTATAAACCGCCATCCAAAAAAAAACAATACCTAACCAAGTATAGTCACGTGAAAAAAGGTTCGTCACTTTTCGACTCTATTCCAAAGCAGTTAAAGTGCAAAACTGACGAACCTATTCTCACCGTCACTATACCTAGTTCCATAACAAAGGGCCCCTTACCCTACAAGTCAGGTTAACGACACCGAAACCCAGTTTCTGAAGGCTAAGGTAACAATAAACAGGGTATCGACATGGTTCAAAGACAATAGTTGCACAACGCATTGTGCCAGGTCAATGACTTGCCAAAAACCGCTACGGTTAATTGATTGTTCAAGCTTGGAGGCAAACAAGCAGACAGGTCTGATGGTAAGGCTGATAGACATTATTTTTTTTTTATAGCATAGAGATGACAAACGAGCACACAGGCCACCTGATGGTAAGTGGAAACTGTGACCCATAGACATTCGCATTCACAAGACTGCAGAGCAATCCTAAGACTGCAAATGCGTTGCCAACCCTGAGGAGTGAGGACTAAGATGGAATGCCTCTATGCTAGTCATTTCACCGGCTGTCTTATCCCCAAACCGGAACACAACAATGCGAACACTGCTGTTTGGCGGTAGGTTAATGGATAAGACGGTGGTAGCGATCCGGACGGACCTTGCACAAGGTCCTACCACCCGCAGACATTTGCAATCACTTTCATAAGCGGTGACGCCTATTTAGAACTTGACAGAAGTGCTAAGCCCTGCATCGAGCTTCCAGTGGCTCCCTCATTACTATTACTGTTGACGACGCGATAGCCTAGTTGGTAGTGATCCTGCCTACGAAGCGAGCGGTCCTGGGTTCAAATCCCGGTAAGGGCAGATATTTGTATGTATGTATGTATGTAAACTCTTTATTGTACAAACAGAAAATAACAAATCAAAAATAAACAGAAACAAAAAAGGTAAGTATGTACAAAGGCGAACTTATCCCTATAAGGGATCTCTTCCAGTTAACCTTTGAGCGATTGAGAGAAGAATAAAAACAATGGATGGCTAAACGTACAACGTATTAAAGATACAGAAGATTAAAATAATAATAGCAAATAAATATGTAGGTATAATAAATATATAAATTACATAGGATAAATAAATAAATAAATACATTGTAAGTATATATATATATATACATAAATATATATATATAAATAATATATATAAGTATGAAAGGAAGAAAGGACACACAGTCTTAGATCAGGAACAAGAGTCAAGCCAGTAGCTCTTCAGCCTAGATTTAAGTGAAGCAACAGATTGTGATTGCCTGATATCAGTTGGAAGGCTATTCCATAACCGAACAGAATGTACCGAGAAGGATTTAGAGTAAGATTTGGATTTGCTAGCAGGAAAAGCCAGGAGTAGGTTGGCACTCGAGCGTAAGCGGTTCTGGGACCCGGTAGCCAAGAAAGAGAACCGTTCGACAAGGTAAGGAGGGGATTGAGGATTGAAAAGGATATTAAATAGCAACGACAGGACATGAACATTCCTACGCGATCTAATGGGCAACCATTTAAGCTGAGTACGGAAATCAGACACATGGTCAAATTTCCGCAAGCCAAATATGTACCGAATGCACACGTTCTGAAGCCGTTCCAGCTTATTGAGCAGCTCTTCAGTTGCGTCAATATATGCGATGTCGCCATAGTCGAATAAAGGGAGTAGAAGAGATTGAGCAAGAGTAATCTTGGTGCGAAGGGGCAGAAAATTCTGTAGGCGCCTAAGGGAGTGGAGAGATCTAAAGAGCTTTCGACTAACTTCAGAAACCTGAGCCGACCAGGAAAGGGTCTGATCCATTGTGAGACCCAAATTTTTGACAGTGGAAGAAAAAGGAATAATAGTACCGTCGAATACCAAAACCGGACACACAAGGTCAGACAACTTTGCAATAAAATGTGGACTACCGACAACAATTGCTTGCGATTTCCTCGCGTTGATTTTTAGCCCGTAGTTAGCTGCCCAATCTCGAATACTAGCTAGGTCAGAGTTTATTAGGCTTATTAAGGTGGGAAAATCATCAATACCAGCCGAGGCGTAAATCTGCAAATCGTCTGCATAAAGGTGATAGCAAGATTGGAGAGAAGCAGTGATGCCATTAATAAATATGGAGAACAGAAGCGGGGATAGCACAGCTCCCTGGGGGACACCAGCGGACAAATCCCTCCAAGAAGAGACAGTATCATCTACCTTGACAAGCTGGCGCCTCCCAAGGAGATATGATTGGAACCACGAGAGAGCTGTAGCAGAGAGATTTAATGTTTTGAGGATGCCGAGGAGGATTTCAAAGTCTACGGTGTTAAAAGCACTGCTAAAGTCCAATAAGACCAGAACAGTGAGTTTTCTGTGTTCTATATTAAGACGAATGTCGTCGGTGACCTTGACCAAGGCAGTGACAGTGCTATGCCCGGGGCGGAACCCAGATTGGAACAAATTGAAAAGCTTGTGAAAGTTAAGAAAGCGAGACAGTTTTCTATTTATAAAATGTTCTATAATTTTTGATAGGACTGGAAGAATTGAAATTGGTCGATAGTCGGAAAAGGAAGAGGGATTTGAGGTCTTAGGAAGAGGAATGACGTGAGCAGATTTCCACGAAGAAGGAAAACAGCCCGAAGACAAAGAAAAGTTAATAATTTTGGATAGGATGGGAGCAATAGGTTCCGCCACGAGCATAAGCATGTCCAAACCCACACCGTCTTCACCAACAGCCTTCGTCTTAATATTTTTTAAAATATTTAAAGTTTCTTCCGTCGAAATGAAGCCTAGGTCGAAGGGGGGAAAGTCGGGGTGAGGAGTGTTGGCGAGAATAGATAAAGTCTGTTTTTTTAGAGACGGGTCCAAGACAACCGGAGAAGTGCTAAAGTGATTGTTGAGGGAATTGAGGTCAAGTTTAACATTAGAAGAGTTTTGTTGAGGTTTGCCCACCCCTAAAGACTTAAGAAACTTCCATAATTTAGGATAGGGACAACTCTCTATACGTTCGTGAATGTAGCGGCGCCTAGCATCTCTACACCTACGACTGCAGCGGTTACGCAAGAGAACATAGTTTTGGTGATTTTCATCCGACGGTTTATGTCGCAGCTTCAAACGGGCCCGGTTCCTCTTAGCCATTAGAGACTTAATATCGGAAGTAAGCCACGGCGCGGGGTAATGCTTAACCCGCAAAGGCTTTAAAGGTGCGTGACGGTCGAAAATCGCAAGCAATTTGACGGTAAAGGCTTCAAGTTTCACATTTGTGTGATGAGCGCGAATATTTATTCCTGAGTCATGGATGTTTTCTGTGTATTTAAGTATATATTTCTCTATATAAGTATTTATATCGTTGTCTAGTACCCATAGTACAAGCCTAGAGCTTAGTTTGGGACTAGGTCAATTGGTGTGACATAGTCCCCTGAATTTATATTATTTATTAGGGTAAAGTGACCAGTGGTCAGGCATACCTGTAGTCAGCCTCTGCCTATACTTTGTAAGAGTGACAAGAGTACGAAAGATATATTTCCCACTCTTCGCACTTATATAAGGTCGACTACTGGTCTCTGGCTGACCACTGGTGAGTTTACCCTATTGTGTTTACTAATAAAATAAAAGGTATTGTCTTGGAATCTGAGGATGGTTTTTATTCTAGAAATGTCAATGATCGGAAAAACGCTCGTCATTTCGAAAACAACGCTGTTCCGTACAGCAGAGACTTCCTTATGTTATGATGTTGATATAAAATGTTATTAGGTATTTTACATTTCATCATCATCATCATCATCAGCCTATATTAGTCCACTGCTGGACATAGGGCTCTCCCATTGCACGCCAACGAGCACGGTTTTACATTTATTATACAATTTTTTTAATTTTTTTTATGGCATAGAGTTGACAAACGAGCACACAGACCACCTGATGGTAAGTGGAAACTGTGACCCATAGACATTCGCATTCACAAGACTGCAAATGCGTTGCCAACCCTGAAGACTAAGACGGAATGCCTCTATGCTAGTCATTTCACCGGCTGTCTTATCCCCAAACCGGAACACCACAATGCGAACACTGCTGTTTGGCGGAAGGTTAATGGATAAGATGGTGGTAGCGATCCGGACGGACCCTGCACAAGGTATGTATTCAGCGACAATTGTATTAATGGATAACACTCTACTCCTATCTTTATCACCAACCAAATAAAATGTCAAGTGCTGCCGCGTGTGCTGACGTGGATTTCGAAGAAGGAATTGCATCTGTTTCTATGTCATTTTATATAAAACTCACGTAAAATGTTTTGTTTTATATTTTTTTATTTCGTGGACCTTCTATTACACAACTATCGATATATCGTTAAAAAATAAATATAAAAACATTTCTAACACTAGCTAGATTGCGACAGTTTTTTGCCGCGAAAAATCCGGGCTCTGACAATAAGATAAGGTTCAGATTCAGATATAGGGACTTAAGATGTTACATAACTGATTATTATATACTACTAGCGACCCGCCCTCGCTTCGCTTCGGTTTATTTGAGTTTTTTATAACACACGTACATAAAACAAAATTTATTATACATAAAAACCTTCCTCATGAATCACTCTATCTAGGTACTAAAAAAAACCGCATAAAAATCCGTTGCGTAGTTTTAAAGATCTAAGCATACATAGGGACAGACAGCGGGAAGCGACTTTGTTTTATACTATGTAGTGATTTTCCATTTTGTTTCACATTGGTTTTAGTATTAAATACTAGTTTCTGCCCGCGACTTCGTCCGCGTTAACTTTCCCACGGGAACCGTTTTTAGGATAAAAGGTATCTATTATAGTTTAAGTATTAATTTTCATCAGGACCTACCTCTACAGACAGGCCCACCATACAACGAAATTTGTCAATAGAATATGAGCCTTGTGAATATCATAGTCAATTTTCTAATTTGTTTGTTATACATATAAACAAAGGAAAATCTATTTTATTTCCTTTGCAATGGATCTTTATTCCAATGGCTGTATTATGTAAAAAAAAATGTGTTCTGAATAAAAACATGCTTATCGTTACTAACTTTAGAAATAACTTGTATCTGATAATTCCAGATGTATGAGTTTGAGCTTAATTCTCTTCACGTTTAAGTTTACAATCGTACGTCACGAGTTATGAGGTACGAGGTTTTTTTCAAAGCAATGACGTTATAGAGGATTGCCTCAATATTTTTTTTTTATTTACTAACTAAAGATCTTAAACGCCTCATGGTATTTTCTACGTCACAGCAAATACTAGACTTTAAAAAGAAATGTGGTTACAAACAAAATTACGTTATTCAGACACTAGTCCAAAATTCAGTAATTAATTTAAAAAAAAAAACAGACAAACCTCTTTGTCCAAGTTTATTATTAAAGACCTTTTAAAAAATCCCTGTTGTCAATTCAGGGTCTATGGTTCTAAGCTATCTCATTCAAAATTACATTCGAATACGTCCAGCCGTCTTAGCGAGGAGAAATAACAAACAAAGTAAATCACACACACACTCACAAATTATCGCATTTATAATTTTATCGTGCTAGTCATTCATAAATCCCATTGTAAGTATAATGAATGAATAAACAAACACAAAATTCATACTGGTTAAGCAATTTAAGGAATGAATGCATACTGAAATATTATGACAAAACTGAAGGTCAAAATCAAGCTGGTATGTTTGTAATAATTAGGAAATAATGATTAATAATAATTAGGAAATAGTGACTCCATGGATTCTAAAACCAGATATCCCACCAAAATTTCTAACCCTATTAATAAATCCATGCATATTCAAAGTCCGCATCCGCACAGGAGTCGCCCGCTGCAACTATTGCCTTCACAAATGGGGCCTTAAAGACTCGCCAGCGTGTGATTGCGGCGCTCCACAGCAAACAGCTTATCACATCGTGGAGGAGTGTCCCAACCGACGTTTTGCTGGCGGCTACGCGAAACTAAGTGGGTGCTCTGAGGAGGCTTTAGACTGGCTAAATAATTTAGATTTACTTTTATAAGGAACGCAGGACCTTCACTCGTAAGGCCGTACGATAATAATAATAATAATAATAAAACGATATTAGCAGTAAACAATCATTTACAATTCACAACCATTCATAAGTCTTTACTTAATGATTTTTCTTTTAATAACACAGTGACAAAGTCAATGAGTTAACAACAGCCTTTCTTCGGATTTCAACATTCATTTGATTGTTTTGTTTGTCAACTGATAATACCATTGTCATTAAGTAATTATATGTTTGTTACGCTTTCACAGCCAGACAACTAAACCAATTTTAACTAAATTTGGCATGGAGATAGCTTCAATCGTAAGAAAGAACATTAGGTACTTTTTATGCTGGAAAATATGACTGTTTCTAAGGGATATACAACTACTACTACTACTACTACACTTTTAGTGGTGGTAGCACCCTATGCAGGCTCTGTCCGTATTGCTACCACCATCTTATCCTTTAACCTACTGTCAAGCAAACAGTGTTCCAGTGTGGTGATAACACAACTGGTCAAATTACTAGCATAGAGGCATTCCAGCTTATTTTTATTTTTTTATAATAGAGGGAGGCAGACGACCAGGCGGCTCACCGGATGGTAAGTGATCACTATCGCCCATGAAAGTTCTCAGGCTTGGCAACGCTTTTGCTGTCTTAGAATTGAAGTCTTAAGATTGCAGTCTATGTCTATGGGCCACAGATCTTACTTACTGTGCTTGTTTGCCTTTCATACCATTAAAATAAAAATAAACTATGTGAGTTGCAAACAAAACTTACCCAATTAGAAGACAAATTACATGTTTGGACTGACTGTTTTTTTTAAATCCTCAATTTGATTACGGTAACAGCAGAATTCCATAATTAGGTACTATATTTGCAAGCCATATATTAAAAACAATCCTTAAATGTATTAAAGATTCCTGCAGAGGTTATATCAAAGTAGTATTTATGAAAAAGGTCATTCCACCATAACACCCCATAATGGCAACTTTCTTTTTATTAAGGTTTAATTCGATATTGTAATAAGAAACTAGGAAAATGTAGTGAATTATCTGTAATGGATAATATTCTCTTTTCCTTAGCACATAATCAAAAGTATAAGAGAACAACAAGAGAATCACTAATAAAAAGTAGCTGTGTGTGTGTGTGGAATGACCCAAAAGTCAAAGAAAGTGTGTGTGTGAAAGTATGTTTATTTCAACTACCTGAGAGGTTGGACATAAAGCTACCAAAAACTAATTTCTCCATTAGATATTTTTTATTTGTATCAGTCCCCTGTGGTTCCAGTTATTTTAGCAACAGTGTCATGCGGGAAAGAGTCTTCAAAGAAAAAAAAGCCAGACACTTTATAATCAGCCTTTATCCCTCCCCGAGGGTTATAAACATCTAGAATAAATTTTAAAAAAGTAGTGATCCAGAGTTATCAAAAATAATCATAGAGCACAAAACACAGTCATGTAAGTAACATTTTTAAAATAGTTTTAATTTAATTGCTACAGCTTCGCTTTATTGCGATTATCTAATCCACCGTATTATTTTATAATTAAAAACATGATAACATCATTAGCAAGTGATAAGTTAAGATATGAAATCCCAATAAGAAATAATTATGTAAATTGTCACAAAATCAATCGAAATATTAAATTTCGAAGATTTTAAAATAAGTAAGAACATAGAGAGAATATTAAAGACCATTCCTAACATTCACTCTTCACTCTTCTGCTAAACTGCAAAAGGATTCCCTGAAGGCCGATTTCACGACACTCACGACAACTCAGTTAATTAATATTTCACTAACCAAACGAACAATACTCGTTACCCGTTGCAAATAATATCACATCCAGCCGCGGCCGACTCACGGAATGAGATTGACAGATACGGGCCGAGATGGGAGAGGCGTGAACATCCCATTACATTGTCTTGCATCCTAATAAACTACTTATTACCACTTAAATAACTAAATAATTACCATGTGACATTGTACTTACCGTAAATTTCCTTGCTTTCGTTGTAATTAGCTGCATTATCACAATGAACGCACAAAATAAATATAATAAAAATGGCTCCTAACATACACTGAATATACATTTTATAGCACTATATGTGCGCGAGGAACGCGCGTTTATGTTTTAAAAGTCATCCATAATCCACATTTTCACTCAAATAGCTGATAAACACGGAAATAATCCAGATAATAAGTCAAAAATCCTATAAATTAAAGCAAGCTGCCTCCTGACGAGACCCCGCCGTCTGTCATGTTCTTGTCAATAAACAATTAATGTTGCCATAATGTAATTTGCTTTTTCTCTGAAGAACTGTCAAGGAAAATATACCCGAATTCTCGTATCATCCGAGAAAAAGTAACATGCGAGATAGGTCAATAAATTGTGAGTTGACATTTCATCTGGATCTGATGAGTTAAGTACAGTAGTTCTAACTGTTCCATTACAGTTCAAGAAATTTCTGCCCGTAATGGTCATGCTATAGTTTAAAGATTAACAGTTGAACTCTTATTTCTGCATTCTCCTACGTTAGCAATGGCGTGACTGACGTAAACACTTCTAAAACGCGCCTTTGTGTGATTTATTCACGTCGCATCGCGTGCGCGCGGATCGCATACGTACGTACTTGGATTGTACCCAAAAAGCTATTAAAGTTCTTAGAAATTTTAGAACAAAAATTGGATAGATATTACTTTTAATACTTTCAATTGTTATTATTAGGGAAACACTACTTCGAAAAAAATATGTTTTGAATGGTTTCTAGAATTTCTAATAACTTTCATTACTATTTTTCCTAAACTTATTAAGCTAGGCAAAAAGGTACAGGTTTACATGATGCAGTGAAACTTTAGCTCTGACTTTAGCAGAGTGATGGATGGTGATAGTCTCGGAAAGTGGAACTTAAATATTCTCAAGTGGCAACTACGCCGACCACTTCAACTAACAATCAGATCGTGTTGCCAATTTCAATCTCAATTATTGTAAACTTCTTTTTTCCAAGTTATTGTACGCAGGGTAATCCTTTTTGTCTGCCTTGTTGGATAACATCTAACTATCATCACCGTGATGATTGAAAACAAGTTACATGCGAAAGAATGAAAAAAGTTGACATCGGACCTCAAGAGTATTACTAATAGAACTCTATTGTAGAATTCTATACTCTTTGTCAGGAGCTCTCAGGAACCCTCAGGTATTAAGTGCCATTCACAGATTATAGGATATGTCTAATTAATGTCAAGACGAGACGATCATTTGAATCTGAAACGTTCGGTATGAAATTGGCTGCAACAAAGAATAAAATATTACATGTTTACCCTACACTAAGCAAACATCTGTTATTATTATTACAATAATCTTGTTTACCAAGTTACTTTACTTTTACTTTACTTTATACTACATAGTTAAGTTTACAGAACAACAAGAAAAACCGTGAAATAGTTTTCAAACCTATCTAATCAGATTATTTTTTTGACATGACAGTCAAGTTTTACAGACAGAAGTTAAATACCTGGCAACATTCAGCACCGGGATTGTTTGTTCGGCAGACCTCGGCTTTGGGTGCAGCCGCTTTGTGAATTTGTTTTTGTTTTAATTAAGGAAATACTTAATAATAACGGTGCACAAGTTCTTATAAAATGATTTAACTATCGTGAAATGTGTTTTACACGGAGTGATTTCGTGCAGTGTTTGTGAAAAGCGGTCGCTTCCGCCATGACGATGGTTCACTCGATCGGGAAGTATTCCATGATTCCTCTTTACGTTCTGGGTATCGCACTTTGCTATCCTGTTTCGGGTGAGTAATTAACTATTTTACGTCGTTTTAATTGAACCTTCAATTGTTTTGGACGGATACAGGGTGCGCTTAACTATTGTTATCGTGTTTGTGGTTTTATTCGTCGCGCATTTTTTTTGTTACCTGTTTATGTATGTATAATGGAACAGGATCGGTTCGGCCAGGATGTTATGTATTATAGAATTATGGTAATTTTGCATACTACCATAGGACTATATTTCATATTTCATCAAGTAATGATACGCCGGTTGGCGGCTCATTTGGTCAGAGGCACGATCAATTTTTTTTAATTATTAAAAATTATATTACTTATTTTTGTTTCTGAATTCAACAAAGCTAGTTCAGTACAAAAAAAAATCGTGTACCTATGTAAGAATGACAAGGCTTCATAATAAATCTTGATGACAAACTGACTTACTTCTTAGAGGATTTTGTTAAAAACTATTCTCTACTCCTTGGTTTGATTACCAAACTCTGACTGAGAAAGTTTACAATCAACAGCTAGGTACAGTCAGTCACAAATATATATATCTTCTCAAGGGGTAAAAAATATGGGTTAAACTGGTTTATTAAGGTTAAAATAAAGTTCTCAAAAGTTTGCGTTCCCTAGTAAAGTTTGGAGCAAAACTAAAATAAAACAGTATTTTTCAACCGGTTCCGAGCCCTACTAGGTGTACTATACTAAAACCAGTATCTGCTGTATACAGTTTATCCCCACCTGTAACCACCCAGCATTTTTTTTAATTGTTCTTTTTTTTTGCATTGAACTTTATTTCTCTGAATCCTCTGTAATAATAAGCCAGCAAAAGTATACCGGTTAGTAACAGATGGGAATAACCACTATGGACATTATAACTAGCACATTAATATACTGTGCAATTTGTTGGTATATATACCTACTATGGTCAAAAATGGATAAACTGTGTTCAGCTTTTACCTGCTAGTTTTGTTAAAATTATTTCAATCAATCAATTTATTTATTTGTAACAATAATGGTACAATTGTAAATGTATTATGACAGATATATCATGCATTAGCTTCTGCCCGTGACTCCATCCGCATGGAACTCGTTTATATCATAGCTCCATAAAAATTTTCACCCTCTATTTCAACGCGTTTGGGGATGAATTTCCGGAAAAAAACCTTTGGATGTCCTTTACCAGGATTCAAACTATCTTTGCACCAAATTTCACCTAATTCGGTTCAGCGGTTTAAGTATGAAGGGGTAACAGACAGACACACTTTCGCATTTATAATATATGGATTTCTTAAAATAGTTTTATTTGTTACAATTTAAATACTCTAAAATTTTAATAATTGTGTTTGTAATGATCAGGGGGCTTATATGGCTGTGTTTATGGCGTGGCAAAATATGGATAAAACATTCATCACTTTTTGCCACATATATAAGTACGAGAGTGACGGATGCTTTATGTACATTTTGTCATGCGATAAACGCAACTATACTAAGCCAGCAGGACAAGGTTTCTATGACAAAAATACACCAATACATACATACATACATACATTAAATCACGCCTGTTTCCCAGAGGGGTAGGCAGAGACCACTTCTTTCCACTTGCTACGATCTTGACAAATTTCTTTTGCTTCTTCCACATTCATACATCGAGTGCACGCACGTCGGTTTCGGGTACTTAAGATTTGGCCCTTTTCCAGTATTTCACCGATTTGACTCGAAAAAGTACGCCTAGGGCGGCCCCTTCCGACCCGTCCACTCACTATCGATGTGTATATCTCTTTCGTCAATACATAACTGTTTAATATATGTCTAAACATGGCAGAATTAATATTCTTAATAAAATATTAAATATAACTTACATGATTGTGTTGGTTTTAGCCTACAGGCAGACCTGAATAAATAAATCATTTAAAATAACTTCCAAAGGAAAAACAAAATATGGTTCATACAACATTTCAAATTGTGGTTGCCCTTTGTTATTCCTATACAACAGAATGCCTACTCGATTGATTTTATAAAAACTGGTACTTTTAAGGCAACCAATTCACAACGGAGTTGCAGTCGGTCTACCAAACAAGGACTGAGTAGGATGGTTCACTAATGTATTATCAAATCTTCATTTG
The DNA here is from genome assembly GCA_963966035.1 of Acleris laterana. Taxonomy (NCBI): domain Eukaryota; kingdom Metazoa; phylum Arthropoda; class Insecta; order Lepidoptera; family Tortricidae; genus Acleris; species Acleris laterana. The sequence continues at coordinate 9,275,372 of OZ014462.1, read as the reverse complement.
GGAAACTGTATCGTTTGAAAAAAACTTTCATTACGCATAGAATTACTATCCACCACATTATTTTTCAATGTTTAGTGCTTAAAAGTCTAATCTAAACTAACTTATTTAATAAGCCATAATTTAATAAGTTTGTTTAACATACTTCTGTTTGGGTAAACTGTTCTGTTTGGAACAGACCTATTGACTATTTGTTTCTGGCCACTACGTCCATGTTGATTATCACATTGAAACAGTTTTTGAGATTTTTGGGAGGGGATATGTTAATTTGGGGTATTTATTTATTAATTTAAAAAGAGCACAAACAGTCATGTACATAATGCTGATTTATGAAAACAATACTGGGGTACAGCCACTATGCTTCTACTAAAATTAAATTACGTACTAATACAATTTAGTAACTTAATTTCTATGAGTTAAGACTGCGCCGAGCAAACGCCGAGCGTACAGTGGCGCCCTCATTACTATTATTGTGTTTTCTAATTAACTAAAGAATTTCCTTGTAATCAGATGAAATGTTTATGTAGTGCAATTAAAAACACAATTTATGGGATACGTAACAAACTTTAATAACAATTACCCTTTGAGTAGTCAGCTTAACGGGAAAAGATGGCCACTTTTTTTCGTTAAGTTGATTACTTGAAGGTGAATTGTTATTAAATTATGTGATATACCCTATAAGTTGTCTTTTCATTTGTAGTACAATAACCGACCAATTTCAAGAAAATACTTTAGTTTATTAGAAAATACAATAATAGTAATGAGGGCGCCACTGTACATCCGGCGTACGCTCGGCGCAGTCTTAACTAAGAGTGGAAACTTGAAAACAACACTACTAATGGTATATAAAAGCCATCTCATTTCATCCAGCCAGAGTAATTAAGATACTCCCACATCATACAAATATCTTTATTATTATCTAATACAAATATCTTGGTCGTGGGAATCAGACTTGATGCGTCGCTTCACAATGCTATTCAGATAAGCAAAATTATGTTTATGTATGACCGACAAGTTAAGACTTTACTGGTGAACCCTGTATCGGCCATAAGCTTTTTAAGTACATACATACATACATACATACATACATACATACATACATACATACATAATCTCACGCCTTTATTCTCAGAGTGGGGTAGGCAGAGCTACAGAATTACCAACAACTCTAAAAACTTGTTGATAATTCTGTAACCACATTTTGCACACTTAGGCTAAGATGTTTACGAGTGTATTAGTGACAGGTTGCAAGCCCATCGCCTAACAGTACTATACGCCTTTATTCCCTTAGCCGTCTCTTACGACATCCACGGGAAGATATGGAGTGGCACTATTCTAACCCGGCAACCACACGGGGATAAGGATTTTTAAGTACAGTCAGCATCAAAATTAGCTAAGCAGAACATGCTCAAAATGATCTAGACACAACGTTAGGGTTTCAGCTCGAGACAACTCGAGAGTTTCGCCTTCATTCGAGACGAGAAACAAACAGCCGATTCTCGAGACTCTAGTTCCGGCGAACACGAAATAAGGGCTTAAGTCAGGCTCGCCATTTTGCCGCTTTTAACAATGATGATGGCCGTCAAGCCTACTTCTAGAGAAAACGAGCGTGTTTTCAATCTGGCTGGAAACATAGTAACCAAGATAAGAATCCGACTTTCGGATAAATTGATTTACACTTTAAAATTCTTAAAGGCGTACTTTTTAAGACAAAAATAACTTTTTTATAATTACTGACTCCCTACATGAAAAAAAAAAAAAAAAAAAAATTACTGACTGAATTACACCTGTTCCTGCCTGTGCCTGTGTGCTTGTTCTTATAACACACTCGTTAGTTTTGACTATAATTATTGATTTTTGTTTCTATTTTGCTTTTGTTTCGTTTTGTTTCTATTCATTTAATATTTATAATGTATGTATCACCTTTTGTGTTTTCACCGAGCGGCCCCAACGGAAGACAAGCGTTGGCTTCACAGCCATCACATGCTGAGTTGGGACCGTTTCGCAACATTAGAAGATGTCGTCTCATTTTCTTCATTTTTATCGTTACTTGTTTTTTTCATTGTGTTATTGTTGTGAATAAATGTTTTACTTGCTTACTTGCTTAATTATAAAAATGATTAACACTCACTCATGGGTGATCATACAAATTATTAAAATATATCTCACTTAGATCATTAAAATAGGTACTGATAAATATGATTGTTAAACCGATGTGAACGTAAAATTGACGTGACGAGAGTTGTGGTTAAAAAAAACTGATTTTTATTTGTTTTTCGTTTTATTTTCTTCAATAATTTACAATTTCTTACCAAAGGCTCGAGAGTCAAGACAACTCGAGAAATTGGTGTCGAGAATTCTCGAAACTCGAGAAAAAAAATTAGGCGAGAAACCAGAAACCCTACATAACGTATTCTCCTGACACTAAAGTCGAGTGCAGATCATTTTGACCCCTTCTGTTGCGTAGCTACTTCTGCTGCGGACTCTACCTAATTATTTTAATAATTTTAACCTATTCAACGTGTCAAATAAACAAAAGTCTTCCCTTACACGCCAATGACAGCTTAACAGCCCTGCGAATTTAAACTATGTTTTGTTTTAATTATGCTGTCAACCATTACCAATAAATCCGTCGTTTGTCGTTTCGTTCAACATTGAAAAGGTTAGAATGTTTAAAATTATGTTGATATTATTATATGATGATGATGATAACCATTCTGATCATGATGTTTTAGGTCAAAGCATCATAAAGAATGTTACAGCTACGGGTGAACTAGGGAAGGACGCAGTCCTGACATGCATCCTGTCGCAAAATGTGACCATCGAATGGTTATTCCAAGGAAATAAATTGACAGAGGATAAGCGGTATGTAAAAGTTACACCTAATATTTTCTCAACTTCAATGTTTTTTTTTAAGAAGTCAATACTACAATCTTAATACTGCAATCCTGAGACTCCAAATGCAATGCCAACCCTAAAGTCTATCCCTCTTACTTATAAACGTGGAATAAGCTTGGAATAGTTTATGCCATGCTTTGTCCTTATCTGTAATTGTGAGATTTGCATCAGACAGAAAGTGACAAAGCATGGCATGAACCAAGTTTATTCCACGTTTATAAGTAAGGGGGTAGGATGGAATGTCTCTTTGCTAGTAATTTCACCAGTCGTCTTTTCCCTCACCGAAACACAACAATGCGAAAACTGCCGCTTGGCCGTAGGCAGGTTAAAGAACAAGATGGTGGATGGTGGCAATCTGCACAAGGTCCTATCACCAGTAACTTCAATGTTAAATTTAATGTTTATTGATACCATGTATGATATCTGCGAAAATTCCACTTTTCGGCTACATGTCAATCAGTCTTTCGCCCTTTGTATGTTAGTCATTTTTCTGAAAAAATACGGGAATGTTCCAGAATTTAGCGGAAAAAAAAAATGTTATTTGGATGGAGACATTGACATAATTGTAACATACTTAGGGCGAAAGAATGATTGACACAAAATTGTATAGCAATGGCGACCTAGGCCGACAAATAATAATAGGCTAATTGACACCGCTATTATTATTTCCACAGATTCACCGAACTCAGGAGACTAGCTGAAGCAAGTGAAGGAGAAAACCGTGACATAGAAGTAATATTGAAAATCAACAAAACAGTAGATAGAGATAGTGGGAATTACACATGTAAGACTGATTCGGAGTCAAAGACCAGGGTGCTACACCTGCCTTTTCCTGGAAAACTAGTAAAAGCTAGCGATAATGTGAACATAACAGACATGCAGAGAAAGCCTAGTGTGAATTTGACTTGCGAGTTTGAAGGTTAGTAGTATAGTTAGTTAGTAACTAGTAGTTTTATTCACGACTTCTATTCATTATACGCTGTTACAGTAGAACACAATTTATATGGCGTGTCGTGAATCTTCGACACGAACAACGATTCCGATGATTTCCGAAAGCACGATTAAAACCCATGATCAGAGTTGTAAGTAATAGTTATAAGGTGCAAATTAAATTGCATCTATTTTTTCCATCTCACTCATACACGTTTCACGACTGACTGAATGACACGCGGGCGTGCGTCAACATGGCGTCACTAATAACCAATAATGGCACAGAATACGACCGCGCAACACGTGGATCATGCTGATTGGTTCCCGCGCTTCGAAAAAATAGTCATCTACGCAGGTACATCGGTGAGCCATATCATATCAGTTGTGTTTTACTGTACTGTACTGTACAGTATGTCTAGTCTGTAAACGACTTTGTGTCATACTTGAACACAAAAAAAAATACATGAAAATTCGCTGTTGGAAACCAATTTTATTATTAAGTGTCTAATTTTTTAATATCTAGACATTATGTAATTCAGTGTTAAAAGCTATTTGTTTTAACTAATTTACTATGTTTATTAACCTGTTAACCAACACACTGGTATGTCAAGTCTACGGATTTGGGTTGTACGTTATTTTACAGACTGAAGTTGTTTAGAATTTCATTTCATAGAAATTTTTTCTCGTATTATCATTTCATAGAATAATCAATATGTAGAATAATTACTTTGAAGACTTTTAAATCATCGTTTTTTATTTTAAATAAAATTCAATGTTTCTTTTTTCATATCATAGAATAGCAAATTAAATATTCTTTGTTCTCATATTATTTATTTAAAATATAACTTAATAACAATAAAATCAACTTATAGAGTAGGGTGCAGTTTGTGAAGGTGTGTGAAATGAAACGTTTGAAAAAAAGCATACGATTTTAATTTGCAGTCAAATGGTATCGCATAGCTTATTCAAGGGATATAAAAAAAATAACCTCGAAGGCTAAGGCGGGAGCTTGCTTCGCTTCGCTCCCGCCATAGCCTTCTAACCTAACCTATTCAAGTCGGTTCTGCCCAGAGAGGTCTTGCTCGCTCGCTTCGCTCGCTCGCTCACTCATATTTATATCATAATATAGTATTTATCTTATAACCCAACCTTCTAAAAAATGCACTGACCAAACAATATTCGTTGAAAAATAATTATATTGTTTGATAAGTATGTGTAATGAAAAAATAAAATTACAAAATTCATTGAATTGATTTTCTGTCGAATTTGTTTCTTTCAAGTAAATAGTTAAAAAAAAAAAATATACGAAGCAAAAATACAAGGACCAAATAGTATATGAAACATTTTCTGTGAAACAAAATTCTGTAATTTTTCAGTCTGTAAAACAAGGGGACACCACGGATTTGTGAACGTCCAACACGCCCAACTGTGATTTAGTGGTTCTACATATACATTTTGGGTCGGCGTATTATGACGTCCTGAAGACTGCACCGAGCAAACGTCGAGCGTCCAGTGGCGCCCTGATTACTATTGTTGTGTTTTCTAATTAACTAAAGAATTTCCTTGCAATCAGACGATACGTTTTTGTAATGCAAGTAAGAACACAATTTATGGAATACGTAACAAACTTTAATAACAATTACCCTTTAAGTAGTCAGCTTAACGGGAAAAGGTGGCCACTTTTTTCCATTAAGTTAATAACTCGAAGGTGAATTGTTATTAAACTATGTAGTACAAAAACTTACCGTCCAATTTCAAGAAAATATTTTAGTTATTAGAAAACACAATAAAATGTAATGAGGGCGCCACTGTGCATCCAGCGTACGCTCGGCGCAGTCTTAACGGCTAGTGAATGTAATATCATGCTTCAAGAAGCTATTAGTTCGGTCAATCTAGGGTGTACCCTACGACGGCTCGTATTAGACTTGGTTCTGTCACTTTGATAAATAAAATAGGCGTCAAAAATATCGCACCTTTGATTTTGACTCAAAGCAGTTATAAACAATATTTTTAGCGTCGTAAGGCCCTGGGTGCTGTAGGATGTACATAATCAAATCAAGAAGGCAATTTTATTTGAACTGTGTTGCAATATGAATAGGATTATTTTTCTATCTTCATAAAATGAAAATGGCATTATGTAACTCACGTAAACGAGCTTTATTGCCTTGATGGTAGTGAAATTTCATAAGGTGCATTTTTATTGACGCTGAGTGTCCTGCAATAAGGATAAGGAAAAAATAATTAAATCAAATGATCCGGCCTTCTTTTTATATATTTTTTGCTTGCGGGTAATTTAACCTTTGCCTGCACCCCTACCATGAGTTACAATTACCGAACTCGCTAGCGAGTCGAATGCTCTGTTCTATAAGAATACTGCGAGCGACAGAGCATTCGACTCGCTTGCGAATACGTTAATTGTAACGGGTACTGTATTATGAAACCGCGATTAGTTTGGGATTGGTATAGCTGTCAATTAATATGCACTTTGACATAGGTATATGGTAAAACTGTCACCTCGAATCCCTTTCTAATCGCGGCTGGATAATACCGCGATCGGCGTATCGATTCATGATAATAAGAATCGAGCGGTCAAAAAGTTTTTCAATAACGAAAATGAAACTGTATTTTTTTCTAATATCTTTGTGGCCCTTGCACGATTTGTGCTTTTGGCTCGTATACAGGCTGTCCAAAAAACCTACGTCAACCTGCCTAAGGCTGACAGAGGAGCGATACATCTATCGATTTAATCCATTATGTATGTACAGCGATATTTACCATTTTAAACTGAATTTTTGTAATTTTCCCCTATGGGCATGTCACGGAAAATCCGTAATTTCAGGTTTTATTTCAGAAGTTTTTCAGTGGTATCTTACATTTTTAGACTCATTACGCAACAGAAAAAACCCATTTGCTTCTTTTTTTTAATCTAAGTTGGCTTCTCTATACTAGGTGTCTCAGTGTTTGTTGTGTTTTGTGTGTGATTTGGTCTGCAAACGAGTTTTGATTTAAAAAAACCAACAGTTAATAGTTATTTAATCTTTTAACAGAATATAAAACTAACAATCAAGCTTGTACATAATTAAATATACCTTACGCGATGTCCAAAAGTACATGATTATAAAGTAATAATGATAAATAGGTCCGTTCGGTTTTGTTTACATCTTTTGTCACTTCTTTTGAACCCGACTTTAGTGCAATATCCCCTAAGAGCTTTCATAACGTTGACAATACCATAGCATCTCAAAAGCTATATAATTTTACAGAATAGAAATCCAGTTCACCGGTTGTCTTGTCTGCATTTTGCAAAAGTGCATAGAATTGACAGCGAACGTACGACATACGTCAATATTTTACATATTCTTTGATTCTCGATCGATACCGCCTGCATAATGTATACATTATGCAGGCGGTTATAACTTACAACTTAGTTATAACTTACATACATACATACATACATAAGCTCACGCCTTTATTCCCAGAGTGAGGTAGGCAGAGCTACAGAATTACTAACAACTCTAAAAACTTGTTAATAATTCTGTAACCACATTTTGCACAATTAGGCGAAGACGTTTACCAGTGTATTAGTGACAGGTTGCAAGCCCATCGCCAAACAGTACTACACAGCCTTTATTCCCTTAGTCGTCTCTTACGACATCCACGGGAGGACATGGAGTGGCACTATTCTTACCCGGCAACAACACGGGGCACCTTAACTTATTCATAAACCCTTGATAGTTCTATTTTTAGTTCAAATATGTTTTCTGTCTGTTAATATCGGTAGTCATGCACCCTACAGGAAAGACACATTGGACGTCACACGAACATGGCGGTGATTAATTAATTTAAGGACAAAGCGTTTATATTATATATTAATTTACCGCAATGTCGCGCAGTCTCGCGTCATAGATATTTATGCGGAGAATTAAATTTTGTTGTAATATTTAAAATTTTAAACCAGACAATGTGTATATATACATTAATTATAATTAAGAATCTTATCTTAAATTAATGGGATTTTTAGTTAATTTTTAATTCAATGTTAAAAACTAAACTTATTTTAATTAAAATAAAACTAAGCTACTGCAAAATTAAAGATTAAAATAAAAATCACCACTACAAAAAGAATACCCCCTCTAGCAGGTCCGCGCGCGGCATAGTCCCTATAACACTGGCTGCATTACCTCTCTGGATAGCTAGCCCAATCCTTTGGGAGAGGTAAGAACCAGCTCTAGGATCTCCGGAGGCGTCTATGAGCCGGGATGATAGGGCCTTTATTTATAATTAATTTAATTAATTAATTTTAAATTAATTAGTTTAATTAGTTAATTTTCACGATATCATTATTACCATGAAGCTATATTTCTGTTCGCATTTTTCCAATTCGATCGATTTTATTACCCCCGTTCGTCTTTTTTCCCAGTCGCATTTTTTCCCGTTCATTCTCTCTACCAGTCGCACTTTTTCCTCGTTACTTTGCAGAATGCCCGTAACGCCAAATAACCTAGAAGTAAGACAGCGGCGCTCCGTCGACGCTGTCAAATTAGATTTTTGGAATGGGAAAAACACGACAGTGAAAATATGAGACTAGGAAAAGAACCGACTGGATAAAACGCGCTAGGGGAAAAACGCGGCTGTGAAAATAAACTGTCGGGAAAAAGGGGATTGATTCGGGCAAAAACTTGAAAAGAAAATTAACTAAATAAATGCGTTTAGGCAAGTCATCTAACAAATCAATGTATGTTTTAGGATACGATTTTAAGCTTTTATTTACTATACTGACCTGCTACGTAAAAAAGGTACATCTGCTACATGAATTGTATTGCAATTCCAACCTAACCTTACCTTTAACCTTTAACCTTTGAGAGTTTTATATTATGCTTCTGTGAATTAATTGCACTTGTGCCGTTTCTCCGTACGAGAACAGTATATATTTGTACCTACAATTAATGTTTCTAATAAAATCCCTTTCAGTTTACAATCAAACAAAAGTTGAATGGATTCTCAAACGCGAAGGTTATAACGACACTGTATTGGAAGAGAACATACAAACGAACAGGCACGCGACCGACAGTAAGATACTCACCAGCTCATATTCGACGACGATATCTTCGTTCGACGATCAGAACGGAAAATACGTCTGCCAAGTATGGGATCCGGTGTCCCTAAAATACCATACCGGCGAAACAGCTGTTCTTATATACCTAAAACCAACATTATCCATAGATCAAGTTATACCAATAAACTCCTCTCAAATATTCTTCAATTGGACTGTAAAAACATTCAACTCAAAAGTAATCCGCTACGACTTATTCATCAAATGGAACGAATCATACATCCAAAGTAAAGAAAAGGTAAACGCAAATGAAACATTTTTTATAATTAACGGATTGGAGAGGAACTCTACATATAACATACATTTTAAAGCGGTCACTGAGTTTAACGAGAGCAATACAGCTTCATTCCACCATGATGTGAGGACGCTCTCGTATAATCCTGTGTTTGTCCCCACTATATCTATTAATGGGTTCTCTGCCAAGTCTATGACGATAGGCCTTCTGGCTCCGCCGCCCGACATCGCACAGTATGTACATGGGTACGAATTAGAGTGCTGGTATGACAACAGCCGCGACCAGAGGCGTGTAGCGTATCATACGCGAGACGACAACAATTTACCCTATATGTTCAACAACCTGACCCCGCACACCACCTATAAGTTTCGGGTAAGTTTCTCCGATTTCTATTTATTTGCTTGACATACGGTCGGCCAAGAAAGTTGTCTACCAGGTTTTGACAAAAGCTTCTGTGAGATCTAATTATGGCAAAATTCAAATTCAAAATTCAAAATATTTATTCAGTAAATAGGCCACATGAGGGCTCTTTTACACGTCGGTAATATAGGGTGAGTCTACCAACGCTTCGGACAAGACCATCATTGCGGAGAAGAAGCGCCGCAAGAAACTCCAGCAGATGGTCATTTTTTCAATTATAAAAACATAGTGCTTAAAACTAAGTTACATTAAGTAAAGTAAGTTACATTAGGTAGGTAATAAAGTAATAAATAATAAATTCTTAAAACTACCATTTTTTTTTTGGGCTAATGTTGATGCTTGTCACTGTCATAAAATTATTGCAAGGGATAATCGAACTTGTTGTATCATGATGTGCAAATGATCATCAACCGTGGTGGACCACATTTTTGGCTGACCGTACATTAACAATACAAAATACTTTTAGAACACCACAGACACCAAGGTAGGGATTTACAAAAAAAAACAGTCAGTATTATCGCTAAATAGCACATAAGATAACAATAGGCACAATAGTCTACTTGCAAATTCGTATGCGTTAGGGCTGGTACAGATGGACTAATTGCTACCCAGCTGCAAAATGGCGGTTCGAGTGCAGCTCTATTTATGCTGTCCGTCTGTACCGGCCCTAAAATCGGCTTCGAATTTTTGAAGACGAAAATGTTATAGGTTTTGATAATGACTATTGTTCTGCCAAATGTCGTTGAAATCAGTTCAGCTATGCATGCGTAGACAGCGGAGCGGTGAGCAAGGAAACAATCCACCAATAGGAGACCTGCGCTGGACGAGGCTAGGAAAATGAAGTATTCCTATTGGTGGACCCTGTCGTCGCTCACCACTCCGCTGTCTCGCTCCGCTCCAGTGGCCAAGCTCCTATAAGTTGATTCATCCATATAACAATAACATTTCAATGTTACAGGCACGGGCGTGCTCCCAATATATGCACGAAAGGACACGCCAATGCGGGGAATTCTCTGAAATCATGGAAGCTGTCACGTTGGACGGCACCCCGGACAAACCGACTGACGTCCACATCCTGTGCCAGAAGGAGGGTGACCGCGTCCATTTGAAGCTCACGTGGGGCCCGCCGGCGAAGCCCAACGCTGAGATCAAGGGGTACATGGTGAGTGGGTTTTTTGGAGTTGGGAGGATGAAGCGCGCCTGCCGCTCGTCCTTCCCTCAGTTCCCTCTGACGGGTTATTCCCACTTGTTACCACAATTTTTTTACCACTGGTAACATCTGGGAATTTTTTCCCATCTGTTACCACTGGTAACTAACTACTGGGAATAAAAAATCCCAGCTGTTATCACTAAAATAATTGGTGGTAACAACTGGGATTTTTTGCCCACTAGTTACCACCAATTTCTTTAGTGGTAAAAAATTTGGTGGTAACCACTGGGTTTTTTTCCCAGTAGTTACCACCAAATATTATAGTGGTAAGAAATGGGAAAAATATTCCCACTTGATACCACCTAGTACTTTAGTGGTAACATGTGGGAAAAAAAATCCCAGCTGTTACCAGTGGTAACAAATTGGTGGTAACAGGTGGGAATAACCCCCTCTGACGTCATACTCCCGCGGCCCTGTACCGCGCTGGCGAGGACTTATTAAGCAGTTCATCTATAGGCTAAGGTTATGTTTTTTCCTCAGATGGAAGTAACAGGCAATGCGACGTACATCGACCGGTTTGGAGTCGTACAGGTGGACACGTGGGGTCCGCTCTCCAAGTTCATGACTAACAACTCGAGGAGTGGCAGGTAAGGTACCCCTGAAGACCTCAGATAGAGATAGAACATTTAATATTTTGTTCCATGAACTATGTTCGACACAAATCTTGACAGAAACATCGAAATAATGTTTCTCAAAAATGACAGGAAAAGTTGACATTACTATCTATATATTGGGATGCGAAGTACATAGTTTACTGACAGATCTCAAATTAAAAAAAAAAACATTGCGTGCTCGCTACACAAGCACGCAATGTTGCATACAAATTTCATTACTATCTAGTATCTAACTTTTTAAAAAGTGAAAACGGCCTTAATAAAATGAGGGCACAAGTCTTATACATCCAAATTTTGTTCGGAACATAACTTTTTTATCTGTGTCTCGAATAGCTTGAGTAGTATTAAAATAAAGCTTGCGTTTCTCCTTGTCATAAACATAAAGGCGGTAAAGAGTAATAGTTTTTTGGGGGGCCATTTGCAACGTTAAAAGATGGCGGATGTGTAATTTGTTTTAGTTTTATTTTTTTGTGTATTTAGGTGTTCAAAGTTCTTTTCTGATAGTGATTTGTACTTTTTATGCCATTGTGTTGCACAGTGATTGAAAACTTGGACTTATTTCGCGTATCTGGCATCTTTCTTCTCGTTACAAGTGGACTCGAAGTGGTACATAGGTTAAAACTATCTTGACCTCTGTCCTACAAACTACCGAACAACGTCGCCCCCAATCTTCCCAGAGAAGATTGGATTGTACTTTATTGCTATATTGATTTATACTTATATACACTTGACACTGGCGAAATCACTAATTCGTGGAAACGCCATAGCCCGGCGGTAGTAGCTGTTGAAGTCGCCGCGGGGCAAAAAAAAAAAAAAAAAAAAAAAAAATAATTCTTGCGATTTTTGAGAAAAGCACTATTTATGCCTCGGCAGGTACGGCAATTGCGGGCCTCGTATTTTTAAACGGACTCGCAAGCTCGTCCGTTTAAACCAATCCTCAGCCCGCAATTGCCTGCTTCACTGCCTAGGCAATAATGTACTATTTTGTCGCAAAAATATTTTGCTACATCACACTATTCGTGCCCCGGGTAGGCACACGTCTGATTATAAATAACTAGCGACCCGCCCTCGCTTCGCTTCGGTTTATTTGAGTTTTCTATAACACACGTACATAAAAAAAAATATTTATTTTATTTGTTATTTATTTATTATACATAAAAACCTTCCTCTTGAATCACTCTATCTACTAAAAAAAACCGCATCAAAATCCGTTGCGTAGTTTTAAAGATCTAAGCATACATAGGGACAGACAGCGGGAAGCGACTTTGTTTTATACTATGTAGTGAAGTGTGTATATTCTTTAACTGTTTGGTGCAGGGTGGATGACCTGAAGCCCAACACGAACTACACGGTGCGGTTGAGTGCCATGACGCGCACGCGCCGCCGCGGGCTGGAGGCGCTCGCCTGGTGCGTCACCCGGCCCGCGCCGCCCGACCACCCGCCCCGCCCCAGGTGGCGCAAGGTTCGCTTCTTTACTAACCGCTAATATTCATATCGTTAACGGTATCAGAATACCACCTAACGCGTAACCGAAGCATGAAAACTGTTTTATAATGACCGTTGCCATGGTAACAACAGTTGTATACTCATACTCATTTATTCATATTTTTCGATAAAAATACACGTCAAAGGTTACATTAATTTGTAGATTAATTAGATGTAGGTGCATAATAGAAATATATATCAATTTACATTTAAATTTAAATTACATACATACATACATAATCTCACGCCTTTATACCCAGAGTGGGGTAGGCAGAGCTACAGAATTACCAACAACTATAAAAACTTTTTGATAATTCTGTAACCACATTTTGCACACTTAGGCTAAGGTGTTTACCAGTGTATTAGTGACAGGTTGCAAGCCCATCGCCTAACAATACTATACGCCTTTATTCCCTTAGCCGTCTCAATTTAAATTACAGTATCTTAATTCATTAGTTTAAATTACAATACCTACATTATGAATTATAGTAGTCGTCAAGTGAATAAAATGCTTGTGTAGTAAGCCATTTTTTCAATTTGTTATAAAATAAAACATTGCAGTCGGTATTTTTTATTTCGTCGGGTAGTTTATTATAGATATTAGGCCCAGCAATAGTTATTGTTTTAGTAGACTTAGCCAGTCTGCAGCAATAGCATTGTTATTACCATGGTTACGCGCCTGAGCAAACACGGTGCGGCTGAGCGCCGTGACGCGCACGCGCCGCCGCGGGCTGGAGGAGCTCACGCGCAGCGCCACGGGGTTAAATAAAAAATAAGGTTCAAGTAGTAATGGCTGGACATTAAAAACAGTAGCGGCCTTTTGCCACACGCCACGCGCATTGTAGTCCTGTTTATTAATGTGTATAAACGTGGACAAAACACCTGTCACTTTCTAACCAGTATGTAAGTGCAAAAGTGACGGATGCTTTATACACCACTATAAAGGCGACCATACTACGAGTCCTGGGAGATTTCCCACCGTGACATATTGATAGTTGCGGTTGGAGTTACAACTTGAACCTTATAGCTATGAATGTATGTATGTATGTCGTCCTATTATTTACACTCAGGATTCTATTTTTTAACCACTCGCTTCGCTCGTGGTCAATCATAGGGTCCTTTCACTAGCTCGTGTTTCAAATGAAAACTCGCAGGTAAAATACAACTTTCCCTCCTTGTACAAATAACTATTTATAATCAATGGTTTCAGCACGAGGAGAAAATCAAAGATAACATTAAGTATACCCTCCGAGTGGTGGTGCCGCGGAGTTCAGAGAGAAACGGACCGATTTGCTGTTACAGGTAATTTCTCCGTTCCATTTCATTTTGCTTCTATTTCTCTCTTCTTCTTACTTAAGAGCACTTGCAAGATGCACTTGTCGGTGTAGCTCCGGTTTCCGAGATATTGATCATTTTAATAGGATTTTTTTGTAATTTTTCCTTATGTCCGTGATACGAAAAACCCCTTAATTCAAGTATTAATTTAAAAAAAAAACAGTGTTTTCTTGCGTGACTTGAATCACTATGAAATAAGGAAGTTTTAAAGCTACATGCCATTTTTTTTTCCTTACAACTTTTTGAGTAACCTCACAAAATTGGTTTTTCCATACTTGGTGAAAAACAAACGCGGGGTTCTCTTAGTATGGAGAAAGTAACTCTTCCGCGTTTACTCAAAAAGTTGTAAAGAAAAAAAAATGCCATGTAGCTTTAAAACTTCCTTATTTCATAGTGATTCAAGTCATGCAAGAAAACACTGTTTTTTTTTTAAATTAATACTTGAATTAAGGGGTTTTTCGTATCACGGACATAAGGAAAAATTACAAAAAAATCCTATTAAAATGATCAATATCTCGGAAACCGTGAAACTTAGCATAATAGTAAATGTGGTCAAAAATGTTCAGAATGACCTTACTATCATCCCTTAAAACCCCTACACCCGACTGCCAAACACCCTGTATATGAACTGTCACAGTGTTTAAAGTGACAAGGTACTAAAGTGTATACATATTATTGCCCTTGACTGTACAAAGTTGGTATTGACGAAATTATGTAGACACTTTAATTTTGACATTCTTGCAAACAAAAAACCTTTTTTAATAATTATCTTATTATTTATAAAACTACAAATCCCGGACACCCGGGTCTTATCCATATTATTTATAATGTTTGAGGTCATTCATCCGAAATTTCACTACCTATCCGATCACTGCCAAGTGCTAATAAGTATCGAATAAAAACTCTTCCTTTAGATGATTGATTTTGCCAAAGATATTATGAGCAAGTGATAGTTGGTTACTAAGCAAGCGTGTGCCGCCGCAGGGTGTACGTGGTGCGGCTGCTGGGCGTGGGCTGGAGCGGGCTGCCGGCGCCGCAGGGGCTGCCGCTGCTGGCGCCCGGCGCCGCCGACCAGCTCGGCGCCTACGTCACCGACGTCTTCAACAAGTAAATAAATACATACATACATACATACATAAACTCACGCCTTTATTCCCAGAGTGGGGTAGGCAGAGCTACAGAATTTCCAACAACTCTAAAAACTTGGTGATAATTCTGTAACCACATTTTGCTCACTTAGGCGAAGATGTTTGCCAGTGTATTAGTGACAGGTTGCAAGCCCATCGCCTAACAGTACTACACGCCTTTATTACCTTAGTCGGCTTTTACGACATCCACGGAAAGATACGGAGTGGCACTATTCTAATCCGGCTACCACACGGGGTCAATATTTAATAAACATTTAAGTAAATAAATAAATAAATAAATATCAGGGAACAATGTCACACCAATCGACCTAATCCCAAACTAAGCTGTAGGCTTGTACTATGGGTACTAGACAACGATATGTAACACTTTCTAGTCTAGATTTTATAGATTTAGCTAACTTTGTCTACTAAAACAACCTACATGAAGTTTGGACGAGAATGTAACTTTCAAAGTCAATTTATTACCTTCTTTTGGTCCATAAGGCCAGCGGTTATGGAAGAAATGCATTCCGTCACTTCGATACTATCTTTTCTCTTCACTTTCCCAACTTGTTAGCACTTAATCACGCTGATATTTGCACAAATAGAACATCAACAAACAGATATAATTTTTCTTGTTTAGCCATTAACTGTCAAACGTAACGTTTCGATACTTCTTTGTTTACATTTCTGGATTTCATCCGCGGCTGTCACATTTGACAGTCGTCCATATATTTTTCTTACAATTGAACTTGTTTCAGCTTCCACATGAATATATTCTAATCCTGAGCATCATGTAGGACATTTAATCATAGATCTTCACTAATTACTAAAATATATAATTCATTTACCTACAATTTGGCTGGTCATTATTAGTCTTCCGTGTCGAACAAAACGCAGCCGTACGTTGGCAACCCGGTAATTTTTGGTTTCGTTTCAGGCAAGTTGTGTTCGAGTGTATGGATAAACGTCACCCATTTTGGCTTTTTATTTTAGTAATGCTTTTCGGTAAAAATAGGATGAAGTCTGAAGTTTCCCTTCTATTCCCCATTCTTTATGTGTGTTCGTTTTTCAATAAATTATGTCTTTGATTTCGGTCGGTTTCGTCCAAATAAATCTCTAGCTTCAACGACGAAACGGAACACATGACTATTGGTTCTCGATCTTTCTATCGACCTTTTTTTGACCTCTGCATTCAGATTTTTCTCGACCATGTGAACACACACAATTTTAAGTCGCTGGATCAATTTCTCGCTTCGGGGTGAGTTTTGAGTCGAAAAGGTGTCTTTTATTTGCCTAATGTGGTGACATTCTAATAAATCTGTTCAATTACTTTCAGCGTTCGGCCCAGATTGTTTAATTTAACTTCAAATGATGTCCTAACTAAGGAGAATCACTACTGTGTCTGTCCACGTTTTGTCCATCCACTACTCAGGTGAGGTTTCTAAACTTATTTATTCGTGTCTAGTTGGAAGCGGTGACATTGTTTTGTTGACAATGTTTCTCAAAGCATTTGTTTTAATTTCAGTTATTCACCGATGAAAATTCCTTAATTTATTATAATACTTCAACGTCGCTTCACTCTTTTACGGCGGCCCCGCAACTACACGGGTGTGCTGATGTCCGACAATTTAATCCCAGAACAAAACTATCACTATTGAGGGAGAAAACGAAGTCCAACCGCGTGTACATCGGGTACCGCGATCCACAAGTCAGATTCTGCTACAATTCAATGGTAACGGCGGGCGCTGTTTGACCTGTAGCCACGCTGTGTCTGACCTCTGCCCATACGGGATCCTGCGGGTGATGTTCTCCGGGTAAAACTCCGTGTTTCATTTCGACCAACACCCTCCAACTCTTACTTCCAAAGCCGGTAAATTCTAATCGTTTCTTTAGTAATTTTATAAAATAACGGTACCAAAGCAACCGAGAAAGCCTCGCTCTTAAGTAACTACTTATAAGATAATCCTAGTGCCAACTTGGCAATCTGTAAAGAGGGTAAGGGGAGGACTTAATTAATAAATGTTTACTTGTTACTGATTTATGACTTTTATTTAGCATATTCTCATTTTGACGGTGAACTCATCTGGCGCTCATAAGTATAAATTTGATGAGTCTCCACCGCTCTGGTCACCTTCGAATCACACGGCCTGTACTCATGCTCGGTTCATTATAGTGGCGTACCCAACGTTTGGCCAGTTTGAGAATTTGCTAAGTAAATTTAACAGGTTGCTTTGGAATAAGTATTTTTATTATAACTGAGTAGTGTATAAGATATTTCTTTGGTGTTTTATTATTAAGAAACATGGCCCAATAAGGGAAAATGTTTATTGTTAGCGGGATTTAAACTATAAATCTGAATCTTTAAAGGTTTGAACTTAGAAATTTAAAACCTTACTTGAAGTTTTAAATGAAATTTTCTCATCCTAACTTTATTAGAAATTTGCATTGAAACTTGAAGTTAAACTTGTTTTTAAACTCGAATTTGCTGGTAATCCTTAACTTCGTGGTTTGATTTAACTAGTTTACTGTGATACAACTTATTTATAAATTATTCTTTTTTCTGGTTTAGTATCAGTGTTTTAAGCTGTTTTTATTGAGACTGTCTGTTGTTCAAATTTACTGTAATTTTATACTATGAACAGTTAGAACTAACTTGTAATATTTTAATATTATTAGACTTGTAATTTTTTTTTCGGACGCTTTGGGTTGCTATTAATTTAACCTTAATTCTCTTATACCAGCGAAATAAGAGTTGTTTTTTATTGTGTTGGACTTCGGCTTTATTCTTAACGGTCTACTATTTATTTCCATAATTTTAGTACAAAGCAAGATGGACTTTTTATTAGCCGGTTGCAGTATTGCACATCTGAAAAAAGACGAAATCAGTCATGAACTAGTTATTAGAGGTTGTAAGGTAAATCCAGTATCTCGTCGTCATAGTTTACAACAGGTACTTGCACAGACAGCCGAACTAGCTAATAAAGGTGGTGTAAATTTTAATCTTTCTGGAAGTTCAGACGTGTCGATGGAAGTATCAGTCCTACAACATAAGGTGGAGGAAATTGAGATTGCTTCGCGTTCAGATCTTACTTCTTCTTCTCGATCTCGACTATTATCGCGCTGCAAATACCTCCTTTGTCGCATTTCCCGTTTGACACAAGACAACGAGGACGTTCAGCTGCTTCACACTACTTTAACTGCTATACTGGATCGTCTACAGGTGGGTAGCGATTCCGAATCTAATGGTGTCGACAGTGACTCTGGTTCTGAGGCCGTCCCTTCTCAGGTAGTTAAAAGTTTACTCCATATTTTCTTCATCATGGTCGGGAAATGATATTTATGGTTCCTTCTATAATTCAACATCTCCCATTGACAGGGATGCGATTGCTGTAGATGATGGTTGCACGTTCTCTGATAAACTTAACGAATTAAAATCTATTTTTGAAAAGGTGCAAAACTCTCTACGAAGTGCCCACATACGTAACGCTCACTATTACAACTTGCGCAAGCGGCCTATGGTACTTCAGGAAGGACAAATAGTATACAAGAAAACATATCACTTATCTAACGCGGCTAAAAACTTCTCAGCCAAATTGGCACCGCGTTATGAGAAATGTATTATTCACAAGAAACTCGGACCCTTGGTATATACTCCTATCTGGTAAAAATCTAGGAAATTTTCACATTAAAGATCTAGTCCGTCCTGGCGACGCTGCGCCCACTTCTTAATGTTAGATATATCCCTGTGTGGTATCCGGGTCCGAATCGTGCCACTCCATTTCTTCCGTGGATGTCGTAAGAGCCGACAAAGGAGATGAAGGCTTCCAATACCGTTGGGCGATGGGCTTGCAACCATCACCCCTACGCTGGTAAACATCTAAGCCTAATTGTGTAACTCTACCTTTCCTACTCTAAGAATAAAGGTGGTATTTATTATGAGTTACTATATTCATATTTCATTATTGACGTTTACTGGAGTAAAGCTTAGTGTTTGTAATTAACATCACCGGTCTTTGCTCAGATTCTTTGTTTCAACGTCTCTACTGCAGACATCGTATCTGCTTTGTCAACGGATAGCTTGTTAGGACTGAGTGTCTCGTCCTCATCTAATAAAATTCTTTCATATTCCACGGGACTACTTTCTCGTGTATAGCTCATTGGTCGTGTGTCACGCCTGAGGTATGTAGCCTAAGCTAAAGGCTCTAAACTAACTTAACATTGGTGTCGCTCATCTAAGCGTCTCGCCTCCTTTACTCACTCTTATAAATATTGTAATCTTACAGAAGATGATACTTTTCGAAGTTAATTATATATAAAATGCTGAAAAAAGTAAATTTTTGCAAAACTGTTTTCCAGCCTCATTTTTTTGTTGGATTCTAGGTATTTGAGAAATGGTCAGCATAGTCTGCCTTTCCGATCCTATTCCAAAGTGCATTGTTAATAAAGTAAACATCTAGTGCCATAGTTAATAATTTTGAAATAGGAGAATTTGAGTCGACTCACTCATTCATTACTAGTAAATTGTAAGTTAGCAAGTACCGTGTAATTTTATTAGGTTAGTGCGCGCACATATTAGTTAAGTCGTAGTGTGAAGGGGTTTAGGTTATCCGTGGAACGTTAGGATACCTACTCTCCGACACATGATTTCACATGTCTGCCCAAAATTGGCACAGATAAACCAATTTTCTTTGGATTTTCTTCGTATTGTCCAAAAACTTAGTTGTAAGCATTAGGTCTCACATATTAGTTAAGTTGTAGTGTGAAGGGGTTTAGGTTATCCGTGGAACGTTAGGATACCTACTCTCCGACACATGATTTCACATGTCTGCCCACACTTGGCACAGACATTTTTTTTTATGTTTGGACTTTTCTTTGCTGTCCAGAACATAGACATAGGCATATTTGTTAAATTAGTTAAGTAGTAGTGTGAAGAGGTTTAGGTTTTCCGTGGAACGTTAGGAAGCCTACTCCACGACACATGATTTCACTTGTCTGCCCACACTTGGCACAGACAAACCATTTTCTACTTTTCTACAGTTGTGCAAGACGTATCTGTATAGTATGCTCCTCTTATAGTTTAATTTAGTAAAGTTTATAGGACCACTAAGTAGTCTAGATTCCGTCGCTTACACCATGGGTGTAAACGATCTGAAAATATTTCTTACTTTACTCTTCTTATTTGGTGATAAGCCATTCTGCCCTACGTTGTCAGAATGTGTCTTGCTTATTTCACCTCAAAGCTCACTAGCTACCTCTAGCTTCATGCTTCTCATACTTAGGTCTCTGATATTCTTTCTTCTGTTCAGTTAAACCATGTCTTAAATACTAAAAAAAAATAACATAATTTATCTCTACTACTCCCCTTTTATTTTTACTCATAGCGAGGAGGCTTATAATAATTTTATTTCAGAATTTAGTTAATTCTGAAATAAAATTATTTTACCCAACTAAAACGGTACTGTAACACTTTCTAGTCTAGATTTTATAGATTTAGCTAACTTTGTCTACTAAAACAACCTACATGAAGTTTGGACGAGAATGTAACTTTCAAAGTCAATTTATTACCTTCTTTTGGTCCATAAGGCCAGCGGTTATGGAAGAAATGCATTCCGTCACTTCGATACTATCTTTTCTCTTCACTTTCCCAACTTGTTAGCACTTAATCACGCTGATATTTGCACAAATAGAACATCAACAAACAGATATAATTTTTCTTGTTTAGCCATTAACTGTCAAACGTAACGTTTCGATACTTCTTTGTTTACATTTCTGGATTTCATCCGCGGCTGTCACATTTGACAGTCGTCCATATATTTTTCTTACAATTGAACTTGTTTCAGCTTCCACATGAATATATTCTAATCCTGAGCATCATGTAGGACATTTAATCATAGATCTTCACTAATTACTAAAATATATAATTCATTTACTTACAATTTGGCTGGTCATTATTAGTCTTCCGTGTCGAACAAAACGCAGCCGTACGTTGGCAACCCGGTAATTTTTGGTTTCGTTTCAGGCAAGTTGTGTTCGAGTGTATGGATAAACGTCACCCATTTTGGCTTTTTATTTTAGTAATGCTTTTCGGTAAAAATAGGATGAAGTCTGAAGTTTCCCTTCTATTCCCCATTCTTTATGTGTGTTCGTTTTTCAATAAATTATGTCTTTGATTTCGGTCGGTTTCGTCCAAATAAATCTCTAGCTTCAACGACGAAACGGAACACATGACTATTGGTTCTCGATCTTTCTATCGACCTTTTTTTGACCTCTGCATTCAGATTTTTCTCGACCATGTGAACACACACAATTTTAAGTCGCTGGATCAATTTCTCGCTTCGGGGTGAGTTTTGAGTCGAAAAGGTGTCTTTTATTTGCCTAATGTGGTGACATTCTAATAAATCTGTTCAATTACTTTCAGCGTTCGGCCCAGATTGTTTAATTTAACTTCAAATGATGTCCTAACTAAGGAGAATCACTACTGTGTCTGTCCACGTTTTGTCCATCCACTACTCAGGTGAGGTTTCTAAACTTATTTATTCGTGTCTAGTTGGAAGCGGTGACATTGTTTTGTTGACAATGTTTCTCAAAGCATTTGTTTTAATTTCAGTTATTCACCGATGAAAATTCCTTAATTTATTATAATACTTCAACGTCGCTTCACTCTTTTACGGCGGCCCCGCAACTACACGGGTGTGCTGATGTCCGACAATTTAATCCCAGAACAAAACTATCACTATTGAGGGAGAAAACGAAGTCCAACCGCGTGTACATCGGGTACCGCGATCCACAAGTCAGATTCTGCTACAATTCAATGGTAACGGCGGGCGCTGTTTGACCTGTAGCCACGCTGTGTCTGACCTCTGCCCATACGGGATCCTGCGGGTGATGTTCTCCGGGTAAAACTCCGTGTTTCATTTCGACCAACACCCTCCAACTCTTACTTCCAAAGCCGGTAAATTCTAATCGTTTCTTTAGTAATTTTATAAAATAACGGTACCAAAGCAACCGAGAAAGCCTCGCTCTTAAGTAACTACTTATAAGATAATCCTAGTGCCAACTTGGCAATCTGTAAAGAGGGTAAGGGGAGGACTTAATTAATAAATGTTTACTTGTTACTGATTTATGACTTTTATTTAGCATATTCTCATTTTGACGGTGAACTCATCTGGCGCTCATAAGTATAAATTTGATGAGTCTCCACCGCTCTGGTCACCTTCGAATCACACGGCCTGTACTCATGCTCGGTTCATTTCAGATATACATACTTATATAGAGAAATATACAGGGTGTCTTGGATCGAATAAGAGATATTTGGCGGGGTAATAGTTCGCACGATTCTGATTACGGGGGTATGGTTCATTTTTGTTTCTGTTAATGTAAAAAAAAAAGAAGGCTTAATTATATTAATTTTGTTACTTGATGTATCGCAGCCGATATCTCGACCTTGACATTTTGACGCTGATACTATACTACTACAAACGTTCGTAGTAACTAACGTCAAAATTCTAAAGGTCAATGACCTGACACCATACGTTGTTTACATGGTATGTAAACAAAACAGTTCGTTCCATGTAAGCAGAAATCTGACTAACATTTTAAAATAATTATAAATTTTAGTGCAACTTACTGTATTTTCATTAGTGCAACTTACTGTATTTTCATTTTTGCAATTTGAACACTAGCTGGTTTTAAATGTGAATTCACTAGATCTCTTGTTCACGCTTCGCCAAGACTGATCATAATATTATCGTCCTTCTTATATTATTGTCGAGATCTAACCATTTACCATTCTTTTCTGTTCTAAAGTGGCCCGTATAACCGGTTTACAGCAAAAATAATTACGACTTGAATATCTCAAAATAACATAACAATGACATAATATTATAATGACAGCCATAAATTCATAGACTCAGACATAGAGTTCAGATAGACATGGATTGAACGATCCGATTATTGCCCTCCGTATTGATCTGCGTGGTATTTGTGGCAGTAGCCAACAGCCCGAATGCAAAATATTTTGTCCATGGATATAAAGGCCGTCGCATAATTGATTATAATTTATTATGATGTCACACTTACCATAGAGAACAAAAAATACCAACCTTTCCTAGGCCATGGAATGGATAAACTTACGTGTAGAGACGATTTTATTTTTACAAAACCTAAACCTCAACCTCTTTTCATAAAAAGTATTCAATGGTACAAGATTTAAAAAAATACTATGCTGAACTGTCAAAGGACAATAACAACTTATTGATTCGTTTTAATTATTGTGTGTTGTATTCATAGTTATCCCTGATGGTGGTAGAAATCAATGAAATAAATCCATGATTCATGATCTAATAAAATAACTTTAATGTACCTACGAGTACAAGTGCTATTTTACCTGTGCGAGTGTGGGAAGAGTGTGAGTAAACATCGTAATCGTAAGTTTCATTTTTAAATTATTTCACATAATAGCCCTTATCAGAGATCACCTTTTCATTCATATTATAGTTCAGTTTCAGTCTATTTTCAGTTTTCTAAACACCGTGGAGCTTTTGACCGTGATTAGAAAGTTTGTTGATATGGAACAACTTGTTTATTTACATTACGTTGTGACACATGTTATGTCATACACCGGTATGACGGGGTCAAAAATGTAGCAGTGCTAGTGATTCAATATCGACAAAATTTATCGACAACGATATAAAGCAATTTTTGATCATCATTAAAATAAGTAATGGCCTAGTTTGAATGACTTTTAATTATGTGCAAACCTCTTATAATACAAACAACCGGTATCTGACATTGACTCTGGACTCGAGTCACTTTTGACAACCGTTGAAATTACATTGAATAACAAATTAATTCAGTACGACAATATTCTTTAGTATTCCGACGAATTGAGAACCATTTAGTTTTTTAAGTCGGTTAAAAATGATTCGAAAGAAAAAGATCGTTTATCTTCATGGAAAGCTGATCATTTAGATATAGAAGATAAAGGTATTTACAACTTTATTTTGTAAGTAATGGAAGATCCATATGTCACGAAAAAAATTGTCGATAAACTTAATCGATATTTAATGAATCACTAGCACTGGTACATATTTGCCCCCGTCAATCCGGTGTATGGGTTATGAATGAATTAGTTAAGATGGAGCACACTGAGAGCATCGTCAGGATAAATCAGTCTGTAACTCAGTCAAATATTAACTTAAAAAAAAGTTACCAATGTAGAGATGATCCAAATCATCCACCCTATCTACGGTTAAAATTTCTTCGATTGATTTCAAGACACCCTGTATACTTAAATACATAGAAAACATCCATGACTCAGTGACAAGTATTCGCGCTCATCACACAAATATCTGGCCTTAGCGGGATTTGAACTCAGGACCGCTAGCTTCGTAGGCAGGGTCACTACCAACTAGGCCAGCGCGTCGCGACGCGTCGTCAATATACTACTACTGTCGTCTACGTATACTGTCGTTTTTTGGATACAGGGACTGAAAAAATACTGCCCTCCTAAATAAAAAGAACGCATGTGCTATTTCAAAATTCAATTAAAAAAAAAACAAAATTCAAAGTATTTATTCAGTAATAAGGCCACATGAGGGCTCTTTTACACGTCGGTAATAGGTATAGGGTGAGTCTACCAGCGCTTTGGTCAAGACCATCATTTTGCATTTGCATTTGATATCTACTCAAAGTAAATTTAACCCTCTTAAAAAATAAGGTTACTAATACGTACGCGGTTCTATGAGACATACGCCCTTTTTTCTAAGCACGGCAAAAGAGCGGATATTCATGATTTTTTTCACAGCTTCAATAAAAGCTGATTTATGTAACAGAACATTTATTGAACAGCTATAAATATAACCAATATAAAATCCAAAAATAATATTCCTACATCTTTCAAGAAAAATATAATGTACAGTAAAACAACTTATATGGCTTACCGATGTACCTGCGCAGAAGACGATTTTTGTCGACGTTCCGCGGTTGTGTTCTGTGCTATTATTGGTTATTAGCAGAGATCGGACAAATAGGATTCTTTACTCGCAATAACGTGGACATGACTGCAAAGATTTTTTTGGGGTTGTAAGTTTAGTATTTAAATATAAACTATATAATCCCAATAATAACTGTTTATTTCTTAAAGGCGTCTACACAGGCCTATGGGCACGGAACTACTGGCGTCCTGTAGTCGTGGTTTATATTAGCAGCGTAAGCTGTAATATAAACCCGTGTACATGTGTCGCTACATTTTCATTAAATAAACTTAAATTACATTGATTAATTACTTACCCAAAAAAATATTTCGATCCTTTGCAAGACAGTAGTAAATAATAAACAAATAATACAAACACTTGTTAATGTGTAGATTTATTTAAAGCAGATAAACACTATTTTTATAATTATTCCGTGGTTAGTTAACTCTTTTTCACGGCTAAAATAAACTTATGAGGTGAATTCTAATTAATTCTTATAAATAGTGTCCTCACTAACTTAGCCAAATAATCTTAAATAGATAAAGATTTAGGCTAAGTAAAAATTGTAAACTCAACACAAAATTTGAAATAAACAGATTTTATTATTATTATTATTATTATTTAAAAGCTCTTTTCGCAATCCACGGATGTTGATGGAGCAAACTTAAGTAGATTAATGTAATGTTAATGGCCACTCACGTCTTTGTATTATTTATTTGTGACTGTCCTGCCAAGGCTTGATTAAAGTTTAGGTAAGAAATCAATTAACATAATTTAATTTTTTAATTATAACCTTTGCAGTCATGTCCACATTATTGCAAGTAATGACGCCCATTTGTCCGATCTCTAGTTATTAGTGACGCCATGTTGACGCGCGCCCGCAGTTCATTCAGCCGTCAAACGTGCGTGAGTGATGCAATTAAATTTGCACCCTATAACTATTACGTACAAGCCTGATCGTGGGTTTTAATCGTGCTTTCGGAAATCATCGGAATCGTTGTTCGTGTCTGCGCGAACGAAGATTCACGACACGCCATATATATTGTGTTCTACTGTAACATGGAGTTTATATGGCTGTCGTGTTGTGTGTAAGATCTCTGTCTAATCGCTGTCTAATTAGCAGTTTAAAACACATATACATATATCATCCGTATTTCTTGGCTGATTACATACATACACACATTAAATCACGCCTGTTTCCCAGAGGGGTAGGCAGAGACCACTTCTTTCCACTTGCTACGATCTTGACAAATTTATTTCGCTTCTTCCCCACTCATACATCGAGTCATGCACGCACGTCGGTTTCGGGTACTTAAGATTCGGCCCTTTTCCAGTATTTCACCGATTTGACTCGAAAAGTACGCCTAGGGCTTGGCTGATTTTAATTTTAATTTCACTTGGTGATCTCTTTTACGGCATTTTCATATTTTATTACGAAATAAGATTTAATAAATCCTATTTAATTTACAGCGAGAACTTCCCTAAAGAGGAGCTCATCCTCGGTGACCAGAAATCCTTGACGCTGCCGTCTATCGAGGGCAACGGGACATGTCGCCGATGCTTTCATAGGCCGCGCATCGAACTGCCGCGCACGCGCCCGCCGCCGACTACAACCACTGAGCTGGCCGACACCACTGATGACTTCATTGAGGATAGGAGGGACAGGAGATCCGCCGATCTGTAAGTTGCTACATATATGCTTGTTTAAGGGGTAACATACTTACACATACACACACACACACACACACACATAAACACGCATACATACATAAATACATACATACATACATACATACAGACCACTTTGGACTATGCCAAATAGACGTAATCAGTCAAAACGGAAGAGACATCTTATGAAAGTGGACTGGGAATTAATAAAAATTCGTATTTAGGTGAATCAACTTTTAAAGTATTCCTTTTCTTTTGCGGTATTAAAAGTTTCCTGGTGACTTATGGTTAATAATGAATATAATGATGTATGAATATTAAAATCAGACCATCAAATTTATGGACCCCACACGTTAAACACCTCGAATATTTTTTAATCATCGAAAAAACCGGGGTAACTCTGGGGAAAATGCACTTTTTTCATACAAAACCTAGGGACAACATCGTCCCCTGCGTTACCAACCAACTATATTATTGTTCTAAACTGTATTAGTTTAAATTAAATAAGTTCAAATGTTAGCCTATTTGTCTAATTAAATTAACATGTAGGCCATGTCGTAAGAAAATATATAGTTTTTCTAAAAACGTGTAATTTGTGAAACTTGACAAAAAATAGGGAGTACAGTCAACGTCAAAAGTAAGTGATCAAAATCAACATTTCAAAATATCTATTGTCATGGCATCCCAAATATAACATGTTATATTAAATTGCTAAATTAATTGATGTTTTAATTAGTCAAAAGAAAGTGATCATAACAGCTGTGCAAAACAGAAGCCTGACATGACATTTCTATCAAAAGCGTCAAACGTGAATTGAATACCAAAATAACGACATTCCAACAATATCGGCAAAAGAAGGATTTATGGCAAATAATTCCAAGATGTAATAAAAACTTATTTTAAATCTTGGCGTAAGAGAGATGGCTATTTTGTCACTTCGCATGTTTTTCGACGAACATAACCGATATTAACCGAAGTACTCCGAGGTTGTCCCAAAACCAAGATTTTATAGTTAAAACTTTAATTCGAAATGTTCAACGATGACTTAAACTGTCATTGAGTTTTCAAAAATCGAAGTAATGGTGATCACTTATTATGACACGTTATTGAGCTCATTTACTTTTGATCAACTACAATAGTCCGTAGCATTTGACTTAATGTATTGTATAGATAATTTTGGGACCCTATTTCATCAGTTTCTTTTGCTGTTGACTGTACCTTAAAAGTTGATTTACCCATTTATCTTGTTTTCTCAATTGGTTTCATTACCTATCAATAAGCCAACTGCGAAAGCAAAATAAATACGAACTTACCCGACAAGAAACGATGGGAAAGGATTATTAACTACATCTGTAGTAGGTGAAAATGCCGGTGAAATGACTAGCATAGAGGCATTCCATCTTAGTCCTCAGGGTTGGCAACGCATTTGCAGTCTTAGGATTGCTTTGCAGTCTTGTGAATGCGAATGTCTATGGGTCACAGTTTCCACTTACCATCAGGTGGCCTGTGTGCTCGTTTGTCTTCTCTATGCCATAAAAAAAAAGGTAGGTAGGTTAAGGTTAAGAGAAGATCTCAAGATTTTCTCTTAACCCCAAAGCCTTATTTGCCGCCATTTTCTTGTTTCAGATACATAAACGACGAAACTATGAGAGACTCCAAACCTGCAGAACCTGAATTACTAGAATTATGTGACGGCGTCTTGGATCCGTTGGCGAACTATACTCTCTTCGTGGAGCTCATACGTAAGTAGATAGAAAATGTTAACGTATTCATTGCAGTAAGTAGACCGCAGAAATTAGTGATGCTGCTAATTAAAATCACATTTTTTTTTTCGATTATCGGTAAGGATTATAACGGAAATTCTGCAAGTATTAAACGAGCAATTCATATACAATATATACACACACACACATACAGGGTGTCCCAAAAGTACCACGCCACAGTGACACCGGAGGTAGGTCAGCTCAAGAGGATCCTAACCAGCCTAACATGACCTCAGTAAAAGTTGCACGGTTTTCGAGTTATTAGCGAAATGAAGATTTTTAAGAATTTTCCCCTTTGCTTTTACATTTTTAGTACCAGTATTGACTTGGACAGCTTTTAATAACAGTTTTTTATGTGTATGAAATCACGAATAGCTAATTTAGAAGTCTGAAGTGTTATTTTGTCAATAACTACTACAAGAATCTAAAAAAAGTTCGATTTATCTCGATTTAAATTGTCACAAAAACATTAATTTCAACTTTGATCATCTGCCACAAAAAAAAACAATTAGAAACGAAACAAACAAGTAACGCCAATAAATTAGATACATTATTCAGATTCAGAAATGGTATAACACATGTATCTTACTACGAAAACGATAAGCATTTTTGTCATTTTAGTGATGCCTCATGGAACTAACCTAAAACTTGAGCTTCGAAAGCAGTCACTAAGTGCTACAAAAATGTTGTGGACAGCGGTTTTGCAAAATATCATGAGGGCTAATTTGTCACTCTTTTGAACGTTAACTTATTTTAATTTCAATGGGCCGGATAAAATGGCAATGAAAATAAAAACAGATATTTTTTTCATTCATTTATTGTAAACTTAATTAGATTACATTACAATAAGTGTTCAAATTGTCTCCCATGGACTCGAATGCACAAAAAACATCGTTTTATAAAATTTCGGCTCAATTTCCGTAAACTGACTTCCGATATGGTACGGGCAGCATCAAATACTCGTTGCCGCAATTCTTCCTCAGAACGTATTGGTTTTGCGTAAACTTTGTCCTTCAAGCAGCCCCAGTAAAAAAAATCCAGTGGGTTCAGATCTGGGGAACGCGGTGGCCATAAAATTGGTCCCAATCGACCAATCCATCTCTCAGGGAATGTTTCACTAAGATGCTCACGGACTACTCGAGCGTAGTGTGCCGGGCAACCATCTTGTTCGCAGTATCAATGGCACGTCTTCTAATAAGCCGGGCAGGTCGTCCGGTCCCACAATTTGTCCATTTAAAATTCCACTCCATAAATTGATTTTGAACTGGTATTGGGACCGATCTTCTCGTTGTTCATGTGGGTTTTCTATCTGCCAGCTATGCACGTTATGTAAATTGAGATATCCATCCTTTTTGCATGCCGATTCATCAGTCCACAATACTTCATTAAAGAAATTCGGGTTTTGCCTCCACATCTATATCATTTTTCGGCAAAATTGAACACGATGTGCGTAGTCTGCTGGAAGAAGAGTTTGAACGCGTTGGATGTGGTACGGATGGTATTGATGACGTTTCAATATTCTTTGTGCCGAGGATTTGGAGACGCCAGTGCGGCGTTCCACAATTCGTACAGAAGTTCCAGGCTCCGCTCGTACTTCTTCCAATACCGCATCATCGTCCACAGTCTGAGGTCTCCCTGCTCGGCCATTTGCTCCGGGTAGCCTTCCCTCTCGATAAGCGACGACCACTCTTAAAATAACTTCATGCGTCGTTAGATGGCGTGCAGCATCAGGAAGGTTACAAAAATGCCTATCTTTTCGCAGTAAGATAACATGTGTTATACCATTTCTGAATCTGCATAATGTATTTAATTTATTGGCGTTACTTGTTTGTTTCGTTTCTAATTGTTTTTTTTTTGTGGCAGATGATCAAAGTTGAAATTAATGTTTTTGTGACAATTTAAATCGAGATAAATCGAACTTTTTTTAGATTCTTGTAGTAGTTATTGACAAAATAACACTTTAGACTTCTAAATTAGCTATTCGTGATTTGATACACATAAAAAACTGTTATTAAAAGCTGTCCAAGTCGATACTGGTACTAAAAATGTAAAAGCAAAGGGGAAAATTCTTAAAAATCTTCATTTCGCTAATAACTCGAAAACCGTGCAACTTTTACTGAGGTCATGTTAGGCTGGTTAGGTTCCTCTTGAGCTGACCTACCTCCGGTGTCACTGTGGCGTGGTACTTTTGGGACACCCTGTATATAGTTTGTCCCTAATTATGGACGGTCACGAGTGTTAATTTGGGACCCATTTCAAGAAAAATATGCTTGAAGTCGTCAATTTATTTAACCACTTGACCGTCCGGCCCGCGAGACCATTATACTCTCAACCGTCCGGGTTATTTTACCGACGCACGCCCCGCGCTGCGCAACCACAACTTTCTACAAAAACGTCTGTATCTTCTAAACTACACAAGCTAAAATAAAGAAAAAAATACTAAGGCATAAATTAACGTTCATTTGTTCAAATACTTTTATAGTTATACTAAAAATATCCATGATTATCGACTATAATCAAGGTTAAACTTAGGAAATTGGTAAAAATTGCTGAAAGTTTTTATTTTACGACTAATTACAGGAAATATTGCGCGATGACCCTCTTTTTTTATTACATATTATAAAAAAAGACTATTTCAACTTTTAAATGACACCACAATCAACATATATAGTTCTCAATAAGATATCAAAATAAATTAAACAAATTCCCTACTCCTTCCAACAAGTGCAACAAGATTGTCGTCTGCATAAGGCTGCCTACAACTGATATACACTTAAACGTCCGTGGAGACTATGGTATCCAGTTAATCCAGTGTTGAAAGTAGATAAATTTTGTATATATTTTTTTATTAGAATAAATTATTTTTACTGTAAATAGCACATATACCTACATTAGATAACACACATTTTTTTTGTTTGTTTTACTTATTAAAGAAATCATATTACGGGGTTTTCACTCAGGTAGGTCTTGCAGGCAGTACTCCTGCAAGATCCTGTTTCAAGAGTTGGAAGCCGGGTTATAATGACAACAGTCTTTGCTTGATACCCACTATGCTACTTTTAAATTAAAAGTTTCTTAAGTTTAATAGTTCTGGTGAGCAGTACCTCTGCATCATCAGGATTCAAGGATCGAAGGTTGAAACTATCAAAATCAAAATTTCATAATGATCAAAGAAGTAGAAGTGGTTGAAAAAACTGTTGTAATATTTGAAACACATAGGTATCTGAACAAACAAATATGTACAAAATTACAAAGTCAAGCAAAGTCAAACCATTTTTTTAATTAGTATCTATATCCGTAACTGAAAGAATACATGCAAACAAAAACACATTTCCAAACACCGAATAATCAAGACACACGAGAAATCGTTTGTACAAACCCTTATTTCTGATATATTTTAAAACGTCCGCGGATAGTCAACCGTCCACGGCATAAAACCTAAGAAACACCGTAAATGTTTTGATGAATCCTAAAGTAGTTTGATATATTTCTTATGTTTAAGTATATTAATCTGTTCTCTATAAACCAATCTTCAGTATTTATTGTATATTTCTGTAAACAGAGCTCCAAATTACTAATAATTAGGCTATAAACGTTCACTGCCCCAGCTCGAAAACAACCTTGATATTTCAAATTGATATTACAGTCATCACACTATCACAAACAGAAGATGATACACATTATCGTAGAAAGTACACATTCCTGATTATTTTGATGTATAATAACACCCAAAAATATGTAAATGAACGTGAAATACTTACGACATAACTACGAGTTCTCCACAAACACTCACAATCACGCGCAGTTTCTTAGAGCACTGGCAAATAAAAATGTTGTCCTTGTAAGCAACTGGCGTACACTGCCATCTATATTTTTTAGAGCTAACTATTTAATTAGGCTACGTTGTTGCATCAATAGAATTAGTAAATAATGCCGAAATATTCCATTAGATGGCTCTAAAATCAACCGCTCCTCCTTCCACCCCTTGGGATAGTAAGGTATCCGCGGACGGTTGAGAGCATATTGGTTTCGGATACTATGCTATCGTCGGACGGTCAAGTGGTTAACAGAATTTTCGCGGCAAAACAAAAGACTGTCGTAATCTAGCTAGTGTTAAAAACATATTTTTAACGATATATCGATAGTTGTCTAATAGAAGAAAAAAACGGATCACGAAATAAAAATTATAGTAATAAAACATCTTACGTGAGGTATTTATAAAAATTCTAAAAAAATTGTCTTCGCAAAACCGCGTCAGTACACACACGTGACATTTTATTTGGTTTTTGTTAGTGATAGGAGTAGATTTAGATGGAATAACACATAAAACAACTGTGGCGAATGATTTTAAAAATATGTGAATATATCGGTATGATTTTTTCATTTAATAATACTCGATATCGATAAAAAAAAGTGTTTCTAACACTAGCTAGAATGCGACAGTCTTTTGGTTTTGCCGCAAAAATTCCGGGCGCTGCTGTTAATTAGAGATGTCAAGTCATTTGTAAACTTTAGGAACCTCAACCTTATTGTTGTAGAATGTCAGATTCTCTTTGGTGGGTACCAAATTTAATCTCATGAATGTATATCCCACCACTGTATACACGGTGATTTTTTTTTTGGTGATCAGTAACCAATTTTTCTAATTCAGTTATTAATGGCGATCACGTTTATTACACAGTTACATGAAACAAAACTTATTTTTTTATGTAAAAAATATATTTTGAAACTAACTTTTAATTGAAATGAATTGTCACCCTACTAATTGTTTAGTCTATGAGTTAACAACACTTAACTGATAAGTTCATTGGCGTAATATCTGTCAAATTTCCCGCCAAAGCGATGGCACTTGACGTATCTACTTCAGTTCAATCATTAATTTAGGATGTCCATGTATCCAGTGGTGATTGGCTTTAACAATATCATTAACTTAAATAAATTAAACAGTGAGTTAATTGTTTGAGACATCAACCATTAAATTAAATTTTTGTTGCTTATTAATAATTTTCAACTCTTGATCACCGATAAAAAATCACCGTGTATGTATGTTTTTCACTACATCTGTATGACCTGTATGTTTCAGCGGGCACGGAAGACGCGGAGCCCCTTTACAGCGCGTACACGGTGGCGCTCAACACGGCGATACCGCCCGCGGCGCTCGCTGCCAACAGCATGGAATTAGCACTACAGGTAATAATATTGTTAAATACACTCTATTATCATCATCAAAGAGCGGAATTCTTCATAGCAAAAATCAAACTGTCAGAGGGATTGACCTAACTGTTTTATCGACTTATCGATAAATATTTGTCACTTAACGAAACAAAGTTAAAGTAATGCAATCAGGCTTTTGGATATACATACAAACAAATTAACGGTGTCCCTAATTAGCTGACCGCCACTGTATTTTAGTATAATAATAAAGAATAAAACAGAAAATACTTTTTTTTTTCTATATAAAAGAAATCTTAATCTTTATTTTCTATATCCATTTTTTTATTGTTTTTCTTTTAGGATTAACCATTTTAGTAGCACGGCACGGAAATCACTCATGAAAACTCAAGTGACATAAATGACATACGTGACGCTGACATGATTTACTTTAATATGGAGATGCAAGTTGCTTATCAAAGAGGTCAAATGTTACAGAATAATCTTCTAAGTTGATTATGGATACCTAATGCGATATTATTCCGTAACATCGATAAGTCGATAAAACAGTTAGGTCAATCCCTCTGACAGTTTGATTTTTGCTATGAAGAATTCCGCTCTTTGATCATCATCATCATGTCAGCCGAAAGACGTCCACTGCTGGACATAGGCCTCCCCCAAGGCTCTCCACTCAGACCGGTCTTGTGCTTGTCGCATCCACTGCGTTCCCGCGATCTTCACAAGGTCGTCACTCCATCTTGTTGGAGGCCTACCTACAGCTCGTCTCCCGATCCGCGGACGCCACTCAAGAACCTTCTGACCCCATCGGCCATCAGTCCTGCGAGCAATGTGCCCCGCCCACTGCCACACTATTATATTCTATTTTATTCTAAAGCTGTAATTTGGTATAGTTGTACATCAACATAACGCCCACAAAGTTGTAAAATCCAATAGAAATCGTACGCAAGTTCAACTCGCACTTATCCAGTTTTTCAATTATTAAAAAAAAACAAAAGTAATCGACATGTCGGCCGGTAGTTCATATTGTTTTCGCCAAAACGAGAATTTATGTTGGCATACTCTATAAACACAATACCGATATAAAAAAAACACTTTATAACATTATTTGTCTAACAAAATAATATTATAAAGTAATTTTTTTACCATTACGATACAAGTTAATACAAAAAGTTTATGTCACCAACGAGGTTCCATATATTTTTTATAATGGAACGCGCATGCGGTTCGCGTCATTTTTACAGATTTACAAAAAGTTTTCATTCCAATTTTTATTTGTCTGTGACAGCGCCCGCTTTAACGCATGCGCGGTGATGTGCTAGGTTTTGGCGCCATTCATTGAATACGTTTTGTTGTAATGTATGAGAGTAGATAAAGTAGTGTATGAAACTGCACATAACTAGGTATTAAAACACTCGTGTTATACTACATATTAAAAACCTCGCCTGGCGGCTCGGTTCTTAAACACACACTCGTGTTTTAATACCCCTCATTATGCAACAATTTCATAAACTACTATTTCATCATACTTGCACGTAAACAGTATCTAAACACACAGGTTACGAGGGTCAAACTGAAAGTTTCGGGGAAAAAAAAAATATGCAGTTAAATTGAATAAAAGTATTTTTATTGTTTTTCAAAGTATTCTCCTTTATATTTTATGCACTTTTCCATGCGATCAAACCAGTAATTAAAGCACTTATTGAAGTCTGAAGTAGGGGTCGACAAAATGGCCATTTTAAAAGCCTCCACTGCTGCTTCCGGCGTCTGAAACCGCTGACCACGCAACTTATCCTTAATTTTCGGGAATGTGAAAAAGTCATTGGGGCTTAAGTCGGGGCTGTATGGAGGATGGTCCAGTAATTCGACTTATTCACCGTCCTGGTACTCAGTTGTTTTCCGAGCGGTGTGAGGGCTGGCATTGTCGTGGTGAAGGATAATGCGGCGACTAGGGTTTTTTTTTCGGAGTTCAGCAAAGATACTCGACAAACAAATAGTGGTCTACCAATCGGCATTGACCGTTCTACGATCTTCAAGAGGAATAGTAGCCACATGACCCGATTTAGAGACAAACGTAGCCACCATCTTTTTGGCCGTGCTGCGAGAACGAATAACTTTTGTCGGCTTGAGCTCATCTTCGTAGACCCATACTCGAGATTGGTTTTTATTTTCAGGCTCATATGCATATATCCAACACTCGTCACCGGATACAATGCTAAAAACTGCATTTGAGCTTCCTCCGTTGAATTTATTCAAAGTTCTGAGGCACCAATTGACACGAGTCGTTTTCTGCTCCTCAGACAATAAGTGAGGGATCCAACGGGAAAACAACTTTTGCACGCCTAATTGTTCCTGTAAAATGATTTGTATCTGACTCATTCTAATGCCCAAACACTCTTGAATCTCCCGATATGACACATGTCGGTCTTCCTTTATCAGCTGACGCACAGCATCGACGTTTTCTTGCGTGACTGCCGATTTTGGTCGACCTTCACGCACGTCGTCCGTGAGGGATAGACGGCCACGTTGAAATTCTGCATACCACCTGTATATTGTCGTCTTTGAAGGTGCTTCATTACTAAAAGCAACAATCATCCGGTCTCCACATTGTTTTTGTGATAATCCACTTTTAAAGTCGTAATAAATCATAGCTCTCAAATTTTCACGGGACAATTCCATTTGCAGCAGCGACTCGACGACTTAAAAAAACAATTGAAACCGAACCATCGCTTTTTTTTTCTATGTGGCCAGTGTGTTAAAATAATGAAACTCTAGAGATTATAAAAAGGTATGATATGTGTCAAAAATATGTTTCTAAGTATTAGATTCCCGAAACTTTCAGTGCAGCCCTCGTAACATGGCCGTAATACCAAAGTAAAAAAAAAAATCACGTATTTCGTAATAATAGTTGTACTGACTTGTGTATTAAAGCTATACTTCATAATTATTTTCTGCTCTATAATTTTATTTATTTACTCGCAAATGTGATGAAAAACATTATATGTTTCACCAGCGGTACGGGAATTACGAACCTCGACTCAGAAAGCCTTCTACTAGAGCCCCGATTATAATTCCTTAGTTACCGTCCTTAATTCACAATGTACTATAATGTCCGATTCTTGTTACAGATATGCTGTGCAGTGGCAGCTATTGTCCTACTCGGGACTATAGTGTACTGCGTGGTGCACACGCGGCGCTCGCGCAAGTTGCCGCCGAGGCACGCGCAGGTCGAGCTCGGGCCATTGCAGGCGCTCAGGTACGATTACTATGGCACAGTCATCGCTTGATACGATTACCGTGGCACAGTTAATTTTCAAGAACGATGAACGGGGCAGTCACTGCTTAGGTTCTGTGGCGACCTAGCGTCATCTAGCGACAACTTGCAACAACGAACTACATCGCGCTAACGAAGTTTCCTCAGTCAGTTGACTTTTAACTTCACCCCAATGGACTTCGGTCCCCCGGCAAAACACCCGCCTGGAGATCTTTCTGTTGTTCTCTCTTCTTACATTGTAGACCAAGACGTGATAGTCAACCATCATTGACAAATAGAGAGATCTTCACCGATTACCTACCGTGGCACAGTTACCGTTCTAGAACTATTACCGGGGCAGGCACTGTTTGGGTACGATTGCCATGGCACTGTCATAGCTTAGGTACGATTACCGTGGCACAGTCAACGGTTAGATACGATTACTGTGGCAAAATTAGCGTTCAAGAACGATTATCGGGGCAGGCACTGTTTGGGTACGATTACCATGGCACTCATCGCTAGATACGATTATCGTGGCACAGTCACTGCTCAGGAGCATTCGAAAGCAAACATATTTATATAGCTATAAATATGTATGGATTTTATTGTTAGTGGCATAGAGGCGTGTAGATATTTCTGGCGACTTGGGAACGTATATACGCCTGTCGGCCTCTTCCGCGAACTTCCATGACGTTCTTGAAGCCGCGATTCTGATCCAGGTTGACCTTACCGTTTTCTGGATATCTTTCGACTATCTGACTGGTGTTATTTGTCGACCTCCAGTATGCTTGATTAAGGCACATTGACGTGCGGATCACTTCGTTTACCCGAATTTAATTTGCCATAATGGTGTCACTTGCCATAATGTTAATTTGCCATAAAGGCATTTTTTCTGAAACTGTAAACCTTTCAGGTAATTTTTACATGCTATCGTATAAAGCCCAATAGGTTAGGTTAGGTTTGTTTTATAACAATTCTGAATAGTTCACGATTTTAGAAAAAATGCCTTTATAATAATATCAATAATAATATCAGGGGACTATATCACACCAATTTAACTAGTCCCAAACTAAGCTCTAGGCTTGTACTATGGGTACTAGACCACGATATAAATACTTATATAGAGAAATATATACTTAAATACATAGAACACATCCATGACTCAGGAACAAATATTTGCGCTCATCACAAATATCTGCCCTTAGCGGGATTTGAACCCAGGACCTCTAGCTTCGTAGGCAGGGTCACCAACTAGGCTATCGCGTCGTCAAATTTTTATGGCGAATGAATATTATGGCAAGTGATAGAATGGCAAATGAGTTTCGGGCAAACGACAGAGAACCATTGCCGTGTGGTGTCCCGGCAGGTCGATGTTCGGCGGGCGGCAGCCGGCGGGCGCGGCGCCGGAGCTGCCGCCCGTGGCGCTGGAGCAGCTGGGCGCCGCCTACGCCGAGCGCGCCGCCGACAGCGACTACGGCTTCCAGAAGGAGTTCGAGGTCTGCCACCACTACCATCCCACTCTGCTGTTCCATGGGTCCATCCACCTGCCCAATACCTTTATCTAATTTCTGTATCCAAATTTCTTTGAACTAGGGCTAGTCCACTTATCCTATATTTTGATTCAAGTTTTTATTCTATGTGCGTAGCCATTTTGAAAAGACTGCACCGAGTGAACGCCGAGCGTCCAGTGGCGCCCTCATTACTATTATTGTGTTTTCTAATTAACTAAAGAATTTCCTTGGAATCAGACGAAATGTTTTTGTCGTGCGAGTAAAAACACAATTTATGGGATACGTAACAAACTTTAATAACAATTACCCTTTGAGTAGTCAGCTTAACGGGAAAAGGTGGCCACTTTTTTCCGTTAAGTTAATAACTCGAAGGTGAATTGTTATTAAACTATATGATATACCCTATAAGTTGTGTTTTCATTTGTAGTACAACAAAATTTCGTCCTATTTCAAAAAAATACTTTAGTTTATTAGAAAACACAAAAAAGCGCCACTGTACATCC